>VZUI01034059.1:0-43081 GCA_013401135.1 Cettia cetti
AATAAAATAAAATAAAATAAAATAAAATAAAATAAAATAAAATAAAATAAAATAAAATAAAATAAAATAAAATAAAACCAGCAACAAACAAAGAAAAAATTGAACTAAAACCCAAAACAGACAGAGGACACATGATACTGCTGCTTACCCATTGAACAATGCCCAGGTCGTTCCCAGCAGCAATTGGCAAACTCCTCCCAGTTTATATACTGACATGATGTTCTATGGTGTGGAATATCCTTTTGGCCACTTAGGGTCAGCTGTCCTGGTCATGCTTCCTCACAGCCCCTTGTGCACTTGTGCATGGGAAGCTGCATTTAGGATTAGCACAACTTAGCAGAAACTAAAATATCAGTGTGTTATCAACACTGATTTTGTACGAAAACAAAACCCTACAGCACTAGATCAGCTACTTGGGAAGAAAATTAACTATCCCAGCAAAAACCAGGATGCAATCTGTCATATTCCCTCTAAAATCTCATGTTTCTTTTCAGGTGTTTGATGCCATATTCAAGTTCTAGCAATTAACAAGAAGAAAGAATCTCACTGAGGAAGGGAATGAGATCAGAATCAAGAACCAGTGTTAGCAGGCAGCAGCGAGGGGTATACTTGTCCAAGATCAGAGTGGAAGAGTGCATTTTTATGAATAGTTGCAGAAACTGAAATGACCTTTCAAGAAAAAACACCTGAAAATTTCCTAGTGGAAAGCTGCAAGAGATATTTCAGCTGGTGTGCAATGGCAGAGAAATATTAACACTGCTCCTTGTGTCTGGCAGTTTTAACACTGCTCAGAGCTCTGCAGACTGTACACACCACATTTATTCTCCAAGGTTAAACTTCAGATTTTCTTAAGAGTTTATAAAATATGCTCCCATTTAGAAGCAATGCAATGGAATGAATATTAAAAAATTAATATAGCCGTTCACATTTAGGAAGAAAAAGTGCTTCAATGCTTTTGGTCTTTTAAATATAATGTTTTCCTGTATTTACTTGAAATACAATGTAATCACATAACTTGAGCACCTGCTGTCCAGAGTCCTTGGTGTTAGGTGAGATACAGACAAAAGCCTTGGTAAATACCTCAGCTTTTCTGTGCTCCTTTTTTTTACCAGGATATAAAACAAAGCAGCAGAAATTTCTTATCTTGCTAGTAGGATGCTGTGAGTAATAACTAGCAAATGCCTCCAAGGTTCTAAGAACTTTAATCCTATTTACTGGAGAGGTCAAACTGTTGTGCTTCCAAGAGGAAACATAAGATTTTTTATAGTGAAACAAACAGGTTTGTTACAGTGCATACATTATTCCTGAGGAGAGCCAGTTATCTTTTCGAGCTCATGGCAAAGAATTGTAATGTGTGGTAGATAATTTGATACAACTTTATGTGAATTAAGATCAAGCAGCTTTTCAAAACCATTTGTTATTTAAACTGATGCTTCATTGTAAGGCTGCGCATGTCTGTCTGTCTTTGCTCCAAGACAATTCAATAAAATAAGCTCAGATCTAAAGGTGCTTCTGCTCCCAGTGAGGTCTACCTTATTCCCTCGAGAAAGACAATCTGCTCTGTCAAAACCCCTCAGAGAACTAGTGGAATGGACACAAGAGTCTGTATATACATTAATCAGCCCTCATTAACACACATGATAACTTTAATTTTTGCTTTAAACAGTTTTCACTAGGGGGACAAAGAAGGTCCAAGAGGTCATGTGGCAGTGTGTTTTTGCTCTGGGACAGAGAGCAATCCTCTTGTGTAACCCCATTAACTGACAAAATAATAGAATGGAGATTTTTCATGGAGTTGCTGGTATACAACAACTCAGTACCTGACAGGCAAAAGCTTAAGAGCAATGATATTTGTTGATTGAGATACTTTGAATAAATAAAGTTCCCTAGTCATGCAGCATTTGCCCATACACTCAAGCACAAGAAAATCCTTCCAAGTTAAGCTTTTAATGAATTCAATGTGCTCAAGCTACACTGGAGATATATGCAACCTAATACATAAATTAGGTTACATAACTCTACTTAAAATGTATTATTTAATCTCAGCTGCACGAGAACAGATTAGTAAAATGGTAGACAGTATTGTTTCCAGGCATTCACAACAGTTGTGGTAAACTGGCATCTCATCACTTTGGTTTATTTTAGCTTAGAGCCCATTGGAAATGAAGCGTGAAAAACAGTCTGTAAGCAGTGTACTCTTTTACATTGTTGTCCCATTACATTGTGTCATTTCAGTTGATATTAGGAGTTGTCACATCGCATTAGTGCTGTAAGTCAAGGAAATGGTAATGGGATGGGACACACCAGATACAGACACCAGGAGCTAAATCACAATTCATTTGCATGTCTTCATTGACTTCATTAGCTGATTGGTATCTCAATGTGATCACAGCAGTCTTCAGAAAAATAGAAATACTTTGCCTAAGTACCTGTACTTTAAGTATCGGTACTGAGAAGAAAGGTTACGTATTGCAAAAGATGCTACTTTTAGATAAGTGTATATAAATATATTTTTGAATCTTAAGCTCTGAGAGACTTTTTTTTAAATTATACCACCCTTAAGATAGCTTTTGACGTTCAATAACTCTAAGGGCTTTTAGCTTTTCAGCAAAGAGTCTCATCAATGGGATTCTATCAAACTAGATGGAAAAGGCATTTATGACTAGAATAGCTGTAAATACATTGAGATTTTCAAATTCATCTGACAATTTAATTTCCATTGGCAGTCTGGAAAACAAATTTGTTGGATTTGGGAAGTTTACTGGTGGTTTGGTTTTATTTGGTTGGTTTATTTTGGCTTGGTTTTCTCCTCTTTTAAGGGGGAAAATGTTTGTTACATTAAGTCTTTCTGTGTCAATATCAGTACCATAATTTATGATACATACACAAAAATCTCTTATATGTCTCAGTTCCCTTCTGTGCTATAAGTAACGAAAAACAATCATTTGTCCAGAGAGCTTAAATCCATTCTCAACTCTGGGTTGACACTCAAGAACAAGACGATTCTTGAAACACTTCAACATGTGCTTGCAAAGAAAATATGGTGGTTGAGGTAATTTCTAAAAATAAAACTTCACATAACTTGCAGGTTTAGATATCCTAGCCATCAGTAGAAATAAAATTGTTTAAAAAAGGGCCTGCTACATCTGGCTAATTTGAAAATGACCCCAATATACTATCCTTCTTTGAGTGTTAGTCTCAGAAAAAAAAAAAACCAAACAAACATATCTTCTAAAATTTGTGGTTTCCAAAAGGATAGGAATTTAGTGAGTCTAGAACTCACTAAAGTTACCATGCAATGGGAGTCATATTGAATTGAGCATTTGATAGACTAACTCTGCAATGTCTTTACAACAAACACAGTATTTTCAACACCAGCCAGGCCACGACGTAACGTCACCATTTCCCTTAAGAGATTTCTCAAGTAAAAAATATCCAGTGGCAAAGAATAATTGACAACCAGATCTTCTGATAAACTTGATGGAAAGTCAGAAAAGACATTAAAGATACAGAAAGGGGCTATAGATGTTTCACACAGATGGAGAACATGTTAGATATGATCTTATTTACACAAGATTTTAGCCGCAGCTTACATACTAAAATGGGGTTACAGAATCAGATTTAGGTTTCTTTAAGCACTGGGTCTATAGATCTTCTTCCTAGAGGTGTTTGATGTTTAGACAAATTAGTTTCAAATCTAATGTTGGAAGATAGAGCAGTGCATACAACCTTATACATATAAAACATCTGGCACTGTAAGACGTAATCTTGATTCAGTTCTGTAACTAACCATTAGATAAACAACAAGAGCAATAAGAGAATAATTCAGAAGTTATCAAAACACTGTGTTTCTCTAATTTTTTTAATGTAATTTTGAAACTAGTTTAACTATGGGTCACTTGGAAGGTTACTGCAGATGCATATGATCTTTGGTTATTAAACTCAATGGTCAAATCAATCCCATATTTTATTTTTTTCCCCAAGTCTGAACTGCTATAACATAGACAATTTTTTGTTGTTGTTGTTGTATTAAAATAGAAAATCTCTGAAAACCGACTTCTGTCTGAATTTTTTTTTTTAGCAATGGCATAATCTGATATTATGTCTTAGACTTGAGACACTGTAGAAATTGAAGCATGTCGTGAGACTAATTTATCCTGGCCTCTACCTCTGTAACGTGGGGAGTATTAACAATGTTTAGCTTAGTGGAGCTCTTTCTAACACCTGCTAGTCCTGAGCAGCTTTTTTACTCTCATATGCACTGGCATTGATAAAGTACACCAGCAGGATAAAATTGTCCTCTCTTTAACTCCCTGTCTAATTGGGACTCTGGCTCTTGAGCTTTGCCTTCCTCATTGAAAAAGATCCAGTCTGAGCAGAATGAAGCAGACTTCCCATTCTTGTGTTGGCCAAAACATCCACCTGAAATTGAAGCTTTTGCCATTAAGTCCTTCCGTCTTACAAAAATACTGAATTCAAGGTGTCGACCTTCTGAATGACCCTTTCTGCCTCTAGATTGGTGTTAAAAAACCCCCAAAATTAACAAAAAATGCAGCTGTTACTTTTTTTAGATATAAAGCTATTTCCATTCATTTTAGCCACCACTTCAGTGAATTTTTGTGCCTTCCTGCCTCAGCTCTGTAGTCTACAGCATAGAAGACAGAAGGTGATCAACAAAACAAAGCAGTGAGGTGTGCTGCGTCTCTTTGCTATATAATAGTTTCTACAGAGTTTGGTACCTGATGAAAGACTGGCTTTCTTCTTTTTTTTTTTTTTTTTTAATTGATTTTATGTAGAATAGAATCATAGACTCTAAGGTTGAAACAGACCCCTATGATCATTGACTCCAGCTGTTAACTTAGGCCTGCCAAGCCCATCACTAAAACTTGTCCCTGTTTTCCATATCTACTCATCTTCTGAATACCTCCAGGGATGGTGCCTCTGCTGCCCTGAACAGCCTCTTATGGTGCTGACAATCCTTTCAAGGGGGAAAGAATCCTTAACAACTTATCTATATTTATGTTGGGTGTAAATGTATCCTCAGATGTATTTTGGTGGTAATTTTTGATTTCCATAGGATTCCAACAGAAACTGAAGGGCTTTTTACCCTCTTGGAAGTCAGAGTTTTGCAAAATAACCCAATGCTAAAAGATCAGTCCCACTGACGTAGCTGCTTACACATTTCTTCAACAGATCTGAGGTGAATCAGGTAAAACAGCAAAATAAAAGCCCCTTCTGCATCCCCAAAGCTACACTGAGGTGTTCAAGGCAGGATTGTTTTCCATATTGCTTCAACTGTTGGCAAAATGATTTACAAGAGAGTTTATAATCTTTCTTGAGCAAGTTCCTCAGTAACAGTCCTCTTGATAATCACTGAAATACTACACCAAAACAATTTAGCTACTAATTTATCAGATCAGAGTATTTTTCTGAGTCATAAGGCAAATTCATAATATTTGAACATCAATTAATAAAACAAGGAGAAGAGAAAAGAGATCCAGTCTTAATAAAATACCTCATTAGTCTATTCACTATAACTGTACACAGAAATTTTTCTCCTTCTACTCTTTAAATTTGTTATATTACTTGGCAACTTAAATATGGAAGTTTATATAAAAAGAAAAAAATTCCAAAGCAAAACCAAAACCACCAAACACAACAGTTCCAGTCCTGGGAAATGTATGAGCTAGGGGAGAAAGTCTTAGGGTTCTCAGTTATCAATCCTTAGTTATTTCAGGAGCTACTGATGAGGAGCTAATGATGAAAATTTCTGTTCACGAAAGCCAACAGAAGTCAAAGGCACCTTCCCCTCCCCAGATGATGAGGATGTTAACAACTGGTTTATGAATTCTTCAGTGAGCAGATGATTTGCTTAGCACACTTGGGGTGGATATATACAGCAGTCTTCAAAATGGCCACATCACACTGATCTCTGCTATTTCACAGCAGCAGCAGCAGCAGCTCTACCCCGTGACCTGTCACTTCTCTCTCATCTTGTATCCCAAGCACATGTCTATGCATGATGTTAGTTAATAGAAATTACTCAAGAGACTCCTAACTTGTATACATGGAATATCCTATTTAGGCATGTAATTCCTGGTTCTTCATCTTTAGAAATGGGCTTTCCCCTTAAAGGACCAGAGGACAAGTGGATCCGGCAATCAGAGTGAGCTGTTGTCTGTGTTACATATCTTAGACTCAATTAATGGCATGCCAAGTGCCCCTTTCTTTGTCAGACATATCTGTTCCTACTGCCCAAGAGCTCTTAGAGATAATTGATTCTGGCACTTCTATTACTACCCAGAAACACAAGGGCATTTTTTTTTACATTCACTCAGACAGCAGTTTGAGGAGAATGGTTTTCCTACAGGATAATTCTTGCACTACATAATTGTGCCTCTGCTGAGAATGTGTGCAGACATGGCACTCCAATAACATGGTGATAAGTGCAACATAAAAGTGATAGATTCAGGATGCTTTTTGTTTCAACTTTTGTGTTTTTATATGTCTGTGCTCCGCATTCAGTCAATAAGACAGCTTTTAAATTAAAAAATTCCTAACTCTCCAGCACTTAGAAAAAAGGAATTTTTTATTTTTCTGATATCTTCTTTTTTTAATTCTTTCCTTTCTGCACTTTTTTGCTTGTAACTAAACATGAATGAGAACTAGCTTGTAAGTTACAAAATGTCATTGATGCCACAAAGAAATAAAGACAATTATGTATGTGTGTTTGTAAGTAGTTTCATCACAGAATATTTGTGGGATGCACAGATAAAGTACATGCAAAAAGTCTACATTTGGTATTATTGTTACTGATTTCCTTGTCCAGCTGTGTGCTTGCACACAGAAAAATATTTGTACTATTAGAATTCAAGAAATGGGAAAGAATTGGAAGAGATGGATTTTCAGTGCTAATGTATAAGTAAACGTTCTAAAATGTACTTAATTTTCCTGCCAGTTCCTTAAGACTAAAAACTTATGAATATAAATTTTATCAGTGAATTTTCTGTGATGCAGTGGAAGGAAGAACTAACAGCACCATATTTGAACAATGCAAACCTAAATCAAAAATTATTGCTCAAAGTTGATAGGCCAAATATTCACAAAAATCTTATTAAATTACAACTGAAAATCTACATGCAGACAATGAACTGCACATGTGTCCACAAAGACTCATTTATACTCCATTTCTTCTACTATCTGTAGGCACACGGTTGTTTGCTCATAAATTATTGAATATGGGTAAAATTCACAGCACCAGGAACGTGACTATGTGAGATTTAGTCTTTACTGGGATCTACTGTCTTGTGCCTCTATCTAAACTCAGCATGCACTGTTCTTTCAATACTTCAGCTTGAGAGACAGAGTTCAAACCCTTGCAACTCAGATTTGTGTGCTTGCAGAGGACTGGGAAGAGTTTGACTAGTGGAAATGGCTACTGAATCCTCCTCTAAGCAGGACCAAGCAAAAACTAATTTTTTAAAAATATATTTGGATGAAGCAAGACCCTTTGATGTTTCAAGAGCCTAAAAATCATAAGCCACTTGAAAATACAGGTCCATCTCAGAAAGATGGGCTGAAGTACACTTTCTTGTGCTGTCAAATCTTTCAGTAGAGTTGTTTGAAATGTGGGATGAATAAGATCAGAAGCATATGGAAGATACTTTAAATAATTTGAGTAGGTGGTTCTCTATGACTTGGGCTTATTGTATGAACCTCACTGTTCCTCTGCTACCTTGGCCTCACAGACTCCTTTGTTTCTCCCTTTTGTCCCTCAGAGGACATGGCAGAGGTAGCCTCAGTATTTCCAGGGAATGGGGCCACAGCAGGAGCTGTGTGTGGAGTGCATGGGCAGAAACACAATGTTACAAGAAACTTTCTCATTGAGTTTTTTCCTCTCTCTCACCATCCCTGAGCTTGGATATCCACACTCAAGACTGCTGAGCAGGGATCACAGGAAGAAAATCACTCCTAATAGTGAGACAGGAGAAAATTATACCTGCATAGCCACAGAGTTAGTTTGTACAATTTATTTGTGTGTTGCTGTCTTTTAATACTGAGGGCATTTATGTCTGTTGATAATTAGAGATGTTTATGACATGCATTAACAGTAACTCTCCACACTGCCTTTTTGGAAACACGTGAATTTGTGTTAATGGCTGTGGTTTGCTAACAATTTACAGGCAAACACTTACCACTCTATTACGCCACTTACTCATTTGTTCTTCATATTTTTAATTTTATGTATATCTCTGCCTGAGATCCAGAAATTACTTACTCCATCACCCATGCTGCTTCTCCTACTTAAAGATGTAAATGTGTCCCAATTGTACGAGATATTTAGCATATGCTTAATTTTAAGTGTATGAATACTCCCACTAAGGGAGGTATTTACTGAGGTAAATGGAAGAACACCTAAGAGTTAGGCTCACACTTTAATTGCTTATTCAGAGCTAAGATAGAGCACAGCCTTGGCTTCCTGAATCCTGCACCGTCCAGGATTGTTTTGCCTCATGAGTTAGCAGTAAGTTGTTTTGTAAATCCTCCATTGAACATCACCCTGCCAGATTCTCTCTTGTTTTCCCAAGGTGTCAAGCATCTCATTTACCTGCTTGCAAGTTTTTTTTTTTGTTTTTTTTTCTAATGCAGCTCTGAGTGAATAACCATTCCTGAAGTGTTCAGGCTGGCACTCATCTGCATGAGCATGACATTAGCTGGTGATCCAGGTGTTATCCTCAAATTTCAATGTGTTGCTGTGTGGATTTTACACAGTGAAGTACAATCTGTCAAAACAGTGCTTTTCTCTGCTTTTCATATTTTTGCAACCAGTAGATGCTTTGGGTGATGGTTTTAATGACAGTGAGGTCAGTAAAGGTCAGCAAAGCAGACTATCTTAATGTTCATAGAATCGTAGATCGGTTTGGTTTAAAAGGGACCTTACAGGCCATCTAGGTTCAACCCCAGTGCCATCGGCGGGGTCACCTTCCACTAAACCAGGTTGCTCAGAGCTCCATCCAACCTGGCCCTGAACATTTCCAGGGAAGGAATATCCACAGCTTCTATGGGAAGACTGTGCCAGTGCCTCACCACCCTCACAATAAAGAATTTTTTCCTGATATGCAATCTAAACCTACCCTCTTTCAGTTTGAAGCCGTTCTCCCTTGTCCTGCCCCTGCACACCCTTGTGTGCTCTGCACACACCCACCTGAAACCCCAAAAATCTCAGTCAGACAAAACCAATCTTATTTTGCAAAACCTGACTCCAAACTGCTTTCTAACTCCCCAGAGACTTTACTCTTCATGAAATCTATTTCTGACACTCAGACAGAAAAACTTCTCTTATTGCACTGAATGTTTATTCTGTGAGGATCAAAGAGTTTACACACTGTCTTGCATAACCCTCATAATACAGAAGGATTTCTATAGAAACTGGACATTTATCCACATTTTAAAATCAAAAATGTAGTCTGAACATTTGAAAGACTATTTGGCTCACCTGTCTATTTTTTCCTTTATGCTTTTTAGTTCTACTCTTTACGCTTTTTGGAGTAGGGGAGTCTCTTTTATGGTGTTTTTATATGGGACAGATAATAGGTGCTGTCTTTTAAAAAGGACCTTTCTCTTCCATAAAATGTGATCCCTACCACAAAATCAAAACAATTGCAGCTGTGCATGTTTTTGTTTTGTTTTGTTTTTTACAGCTTTTCACATGTGCTTCTAGAGTGCTATGCAGAGATAATTCTTACTATAATATTCACAAAACTATGTTTTTTAACACACTTGTCTGTTAAAAAAAAAGCCTTTAATAAAAGGAAAAGATTCAACATCTCTAAGGATAAAAAAAAAATTCTTAAAATTTTTTGACCTATTAAAAAATATATTCGTTGAGAAAAGGAGGCATCTTGGAGGGAATGATAGCAGATAAGGAGAAAGGATTATCAGGTAATATATTAATGTCTGAAAACATCAATTCCTGCTTTATTTTTGCAGATAATCTTTTACACAAAATAGCATTTAAGCAACTTTTTATTTTCTTTGCAATTGTTTTCTACAGATTATTAACAAAACAAAGAAAACATTTTTTGAACTACTCCATCTGTTGCATAGGAATGGACCTGAACAGAAAAAGGAACACTTTTTGATTGTTGGGAAACTCTCCTTTTAAAGCAGGGTTTTGGAAGGGAAATCTTATTTGGAAAGTAGTTACCAATGCCTCCAAACAGTACATCATGTTCCTGGCCACGCCAGGGTTAACTTTTGCACCAGGCAGGAGGGGCAGCGCCAGGAGGCTGGGGTTACCCAGTGGTGACCTCTTGCCCTGTGAAGGGGGCACAGAGGGTCAGGGAGTCACATTCTCCAGGGTTTGCCAAGGAATGTGGTTGGGTAGCACCGGTTCTGCGTCCTGAGCAACTGAGTGTGAATCGTTTGCTACTCCTGACACTCTTAGTGCTGTTCTTACTGTTCTCTTCCTTATTTCATTGCTATTTCTACTAAATTTTCCTTGTCTCGACCTGTGATCTTTACCTCTTTGTGCCTCCAATTCTCATTTCCAGCTGCCGCAAGCAGGAGGGGAGGAGTGAGAGACCAGCATGTTGTCTGAGGTGTTTTGTTGGGAATACAAAATTAAGGAATACCACTCCTAAACCATGACATTCTACACTGAGATCCCATGGCCCAAAGGCATCCAGGCAAGCAGAGAAACATGATAAGTGGAGCAAACAAAACATGATTGAAGAAAACCTTATTTTTTAGACTGGTGTAACCATTGAAGGGTTTACACTTAAAAAAGTATGGATTTCATGACATCAGGGATTCCAAGAATATTTGAGGTTGAAATTTTTGAATGCCAAATCATTTATTGTCATCACACTTAAGTAAAAAAAAAAAAAATCAATCTCTTCTCCATTTAATCAATTGATCACATTTCATTTTAAATATGTGCAGATGGGCACAATTGAAAGTCACAGTAAGACAAATTGTGCAATATGCTCAATAGCTGGAGAAATGCCTATCTGATGCATGAAAACATCACCTACTGAGTTGTCTGCAGGTTCAAATTTCAGCAGAAAGGCATAAATGTAGGAGTCAATAGTATTGCTTTTTTACTTATGTATATACAAAATGATCATTTGTTACAACAATAGTGAATATTCCTCATGTCCTTAACACATATCTTCTCTGAAAACTCTCTGCTTAGCTGGTGAAGAATTCAAGGTGTATTTATTGCTCAAGATAGCCATTTCTTTACAGCAAATGGATTCTGGAAAAATACTTTATTAGGATTTAACTCTTGGCTACAGGTTGTTCTGAGAAATAAGACAATGTGTATTTTTGAGTACTTCACCTGCCATAAACAACCTTCAGATCTCTAGATAAAAACTATTATCTTCATGCACTTGATTTACAGAGCTATTAGAAGCTTTCTCTTGCAACAAAAGAACCTGCTTCACCTCCCTGACATCAATCAGGGGGAGCTAATCATGATTATAATGCCAGGGTAGTGACTCACAAGACAGTGGTATGGTCAAACCTTGGAAGATGAGGGGTTCATCACCCAAAGAGATCACCACTCTTTATACTCCCACTCCTATCAATTCAACCCTTGTTTTAGTGAAGTATATTCCTTTTTTACATAATAGATGCTAAAAGTGGAAATGAACTACAGCGAAATGATGATTAACATCTTGTAGCTCGTTCACATAACATACGATTCCAATTTTTCTTCCTCAAATAAAGGATTTACAGCATCTGATTTATCTACAGGTTGAGGCTTGCAGCTGGGACAGGCACAGCCCACCCACTGAAATCAGTAAGAAAGTAATACATCAGGTCTGCAGGAACAAGCCTTATAAATTGGCTTTTATAGGTGTTCCTTACTTGATTGTGTTCTCCTCATACACAACTGGGCACAGCTTTGAAATAAAAAGACAGGTAAAGGCAAGTACTCCTTATTATAGTCACTAAAATAAATCATTTAACTATACTCACTCACTGACAAAAGTCCAAATCAATTGACAGTTTCTTATTCCAATGCTGTGTGCTATTACATGACTTCACAGTAGATAATTAGCCCAGTTGAAAGACACTTTGGACAGTTCTTTCCCGATCAGAAACAAGTGAGCTCTACCACCCATGGAATATGTAAATTCCACAAGCAGGAAATCTGAACCCAAATTATTTGCCTACTCAACTCCAGGAATGACTGAAAACAGAGTAAAATTTTGGACAAGAGTGTAATCAAAAAATAGAGAGTAAAAGCTATCAGAAAATGTCAGGATACGTGCAAGAGAAGAAAAAAGTTTCAGTGTGAAAAATATGTGGTTTTCCAGTGCATTGATTCTCATATTTCCTGTCTGCACATTTCTGTTTACATTCCATGTAGAATGACTGGTCAAATATTTACCAAAAATGAATGTTAAAATTACAAGTGGAACCATTGTGATGAACACTCACACAAATGTATTTGTGGTTGAATGGATTGTGCCATTTTGCTGTCAATGATAAAAGCAAAACCCTGTGACTGATTTAATAAATCTCTTCTAGGCGTCTAGATGGAGTTTAACACAGTGAACATAGGATATTTGAGGTTTGCCATTGTGCACAGAAAAGAAAAAAATCCCCAAATATGTAGGAGAAAAGGCAAGTAAACTCATCTGTTTGAAGATAGTATTATTTGGATGGAAAGAGAAGATAAATTTGTCAGATAAAATATTTATGGAGACTTTTTAAAAATGTTATTTTCATCCTGGCCAAAGCACATCATAACTGAGCTATGTACAACTGAGACATAATGAAATGGCTTTCCTTAGATATCCAAAACTTACACAAATGTATTTAATATTTTATGGTCCCAGTATGACATTGCATTAGATCAGACCGACAGCCTTTGACAAAAAACAAACATAGAGCAAAGAAAAAATGCACTAAAGAAATGAAAAATGAGAAGTTCTGAAGCAAAAAAGTGGTGTATTTTTCCTTCTAAAGGATTTTTTTGAACACATAGAAAACAAGATAAATATTTAAATGAAGATGTCTGTCAATGACAATCACATTTCAAAAGAGGATGGTACATGATCTTATCAAAAGTTGAAATAAGTTTGTATATCATCTAAATCAGATAATTCCCTGAGAACAGAAGTAAACCACCAAAAAAAGAATAAAAAGAATTCACTTCTCTATTCCAACAGAACTTTGTAATATGGACTTTCGTCCATAGCTCCAGGATGAGTTTCCATGTTATTCTACTGGCTAGATATCATGAAGAATTTCTCAGTGCATACTGATGAACTCTGATTCAAGTGTGATCAAAACCCAGCTGCTTCTTTGGAATCACGGATTCTTAAGAAGATTTTTAAAAATCACTTTTTATTCACATATTTTTGAAAGAGATTTGGTCCTTATTTAGTAACAGAAACCAGCATGTGTGGCATCTTATGCTTTAAGAAAGTTGAAAATTAGTATTCTACTAATAGATAAAATGTCACCAGAAAGTTCACCTTTCTTCACAATACTGTAATTAGTATTTCATATACTATAATTTTACTCTTGATGAGATAAGCACTTCCTGAGGAAATTTCAATACCTGTATTGCTCGTGCTGGCAAAAAAAAAAAGCAATTTAAAATGACAAATTTTAATACTTAATGGAGGTCCGAACCTTTTGATATAATGACATGAATATCAAATATTTTAGGTACCTTCAAGGTTTTGGTGACTTTATAGCACAGCAAAGAGACCACTCTCAGTCCTTCCTAATTTCTCTCTACTTTTCCTAGTTCTTTTTGTCAAAGTCATCCTTCTGCAAGACCCAGCTTGGCAGAAAATCTGTTTTTTCTACCCTAGTCTGAAAGACTGTCAGTTTTGTTCTGATCTAAAGAAATCTGAGCTCACCACTCAGAGCTCCCTTTCATCAGCAGGTGTCAATTGACCAGAAAGAAAATGCTACAGAACACCTTCAAAAATCCAGGGTGCATATTTGTCTAAGAAGTTGCAACTTAACACAATATCTCATATTTCCTCTTATCTTGTTTGTGTGCAGGGACTTGTGTCTGCAATTTCCAGACATGCTAATTCTGTTCCTAAATACCAGCTGACAAAGGCTATACCATACCACAAAGCATTTTTTAAAGGACTTAGTTTACTTTGGTACTTTACAAGGTTTAATTAAGTTGCCATTAAAAAAAAAAAAAAGGCACATTTATTTTAAAAAAAGATATATCGGAGATCAGAAAAGTATTATTGCTTCACTTTTGAAAAATCCCCCTAAGGCAGCCAGAAGTCATGCAAACTTAAAGGGACTGGGCTCTGTTACCTATCGACTCAAACTCACCAAAAGAAAAACAAAAGCCTTCAAATGTTTCAATTAAGTCTCTTTTAGCTTAACCTGAGACAGGTTTCTGGGTTTTATGTCCAAGCCAGGTGGAACTGGATTCTTTTTGACTGAGAGTATTATGAAATTCCCCATTGGTTCAAAGCCAAAACTCAAAGGGAACAGGTGTTCACCTACATGGCTCAAAGGCAAAATACATTCTTGCTTTGTCAGAATGAAGATAAATTCCCAAATTTTACTCCATTGGAGCTGTAAATCTTTGGTCTCATGAAACACAAAACAGAGAGAGAAAGAGACCTGACACTTTCCTGCTGGCTAGGCATATCAGCTGTATTTTCAATGGAAAATGTGATCTTTGACTTTAAATTCACTCCAGCAACAGCTTCTTCCCTCTGTAGGAAGCACTGGGTGAAAAAGGGTTTCCCTGAGGGGGTGCAGTGGGGACAACTGTTCCCTGCTTGGCTCTGAAAATAGGACAGTGGTCCCACTGCTGCAGAGCAAGTTAATTTATTTTCCGTGTGAGCCTTCGTAAGGATGCAGGTGCCCAGCAGTTGGGGGTGAGTGGGCAATGGCTCAGGGACAGGCAGTGATAAAACCCCAAACTGCTTTTGTGTGGCAGGGCTGACACACTAAACCCTAAAATCTTTGTGCCAAAATCTTGTTGCTAGTGAAGGCAAGAAGAAGATCTTCCATTAGTTTCCATGAAACCAGCATGTGCTGTTTTGCTTGGTTCACCCCAAAATAAGTCATAATAATGTGGAGATTTAAAGCTTCCTGTCACAGATTGTAAAACTCAGATAATAATGCTATACAAATCTTGAACAATCTTAGTGACAATTTGAGTGAACCTAAACTTCTTCACTTTTTTTTTCTAAGAGAAATTGCTTGTGATAAGGAAACTGATATCAAAGACTATCAAAAATGCCCCCCTATAGATATAACTAATTTTAAAAGTTGTCAGTATAATTGGCAGAAAATAAAAGCGATACACATTTTTCTTTTTATGTATCAAGTGTCCCAGGAACTCTATGTCCTTGCAAATGGTTAGGAAACAGCTTCAAGCCTAGAGCAGGAAATTAGTCATTACACTTGGCTAAAACTGACCCACATGTTTTGCCAAAAATGTTATTGAAAAAATTACTAAAGAGCTCTTTAAATTCTTTGTGAATTCCTGAAATATTTTATGAACACAGATGATAAAGAATTAGCCATTTCAGAGACATGTATTTTACTTTGGGATTAAAAAAAAAGTTATATTTATTTTAAAAGAAACAAGCAAAGGGTATATATAGCCTCAAAACCCACAATGCAAGTGATTTATCAGAGACTAAATTGCTAGGTTGTCTTCACAGTTCAAAACAAATGACCACTTTAGTAATGAACATTGTAACAGGTTTCCTCTAGGGAAAGGCCTGAGTTGTATCAGAGGAGGTTTAAGTTGGGTATTTGGAGAAGGGTCTTCACCCAGAGGGTGGTTGGGCACTGAATAGTCTCCCTAGGGAAGTTGTCACAGCACCAGCCTGAGAGAGTTCAAGCAGGTTTGGACAATGCTCTTGGGCACACGGTTTGACTCTTGGGATGTTCTATGTAGGGCCAGGAGTTGGACTCAGTGATCCCTGTGGGTCTCATTCAACTTAAGAAATCGTATGATTCTATAAAAAAAACCCAAAAAAACCCCCAAAAAAACCCTTAATGAAAAGATGGAAAAGAAATAAGTTATTGACATATCTTTACCCAAAGCTTTTGTATCACCAGCTGTGTCACATACATCCACAGAGAACGGCTCTGCCATTAGGGCATGTTAATTTTTGTCAATTAAAACTCTAGTGTAGACAAAGCATTTTAACTCGCCTTAGGAGAATCATAAATTTTCCAGAAGTCAGAAAATATTAATCTGTTCAAATAAAAATGTTCTGTAAAAATGTGTCAATGTTTGCACAAGTATCTTTGCTCTGAGTTTAAGTCCTCTAGTTTCTCAAATGCTTCAGCAGTTGCCTGTAAAATTCTACTGCAGGGCAAACTCAAGTTGTGTTGGTTCACACACTCTTTGAAAGGTTCCAGCAGGGTCCCACACTGACTGGAACTGCTACATGAAAGCATTTCTCTAGGTCTGCCAGTCAAAGAGTTGCTTGGAAAGGTGTTACAGGGTAGAATTTCCATTTAACAATCATTTCACTGAGTTTGCCTGTTAGTAGTAGATTGTCAGAGTCCAACATCAGAAGATAATCAACATTTTTAAAAACATTTTTACCTCCTGCCCAGGGAAACAAGAAGTAGCCACTGCTGATCCATCCTTAAAGGTGTCCGGAGTGAAAGTGATTACAAATAAAGTAATTTCTCAGTAACTAAATCCATGCCCTACACCAATGTTTAAGATGAAAATTTTTATAAGAGCTTGTTGGCACAAAATACTCTCTACATCTTTACTTCTTCCATTCCTGCCCAAGTAGGGCAGCATGAGACCCAGAAGTTTGTGGTCCAGGGATAATTGTTTAAAGAAACAAAAATTACTTGCTTAGGAGAACAACTCAGCATTTTGGAAGCCTTGACCAGACAGGTCTAATTTTAGATTGTTTATCAATGGATCCAGCCACTGCTTTCTGGTTACCTCCTTGAAAAAGTTTTCTTTCTTAATTATACAACTCCATGTATGCATTATATTGTCCTGGCTATAATTAAGAGAGCAAAACAGTCCCCTCAGTAGGCATATAGTGGGCACGTCTTGGACGTGTTCAGAGTTGAGGTAGTATAAAACATCAGAGTAGGTAGACAGAAAAGGATTCTACCTGTTCACAGCCGTGCAAAGACTCTGTGAGAAAAAAACATATTAAACAGATTTGAAATAGTAAAAGTATCCTGCACTGTGAGCTAGGATAATATAGGGTAGGAATGAGGATGGCCTGGATTAGATAATGTTCCTGGATGAGTTTCCTGGGATAGTTAAGATGATTGAGGGAGATGTGGAAGGAAAACTAGGAGCCTGTCTCTTCAGGACTGTGAGTAGCTCCCAGGAGAGAAGAGGTGAAGGAAGAACACCAAATGCAGGCACAACTCAGCCAGTACATCTCCCACTACAGCCTCAGTACAGAAATAAGGATATATGTATAAAATATTCACAAACTGTGATCCTTTATGAAGCAAGCTCTTAGCTTTCCTCGCTTTCATTATAGCAAAGTTTGAGGTGAGAGGTATTTTCAAGGGCTCAGTCCCCTGGCTGGTCTTAGGAGAAGCTATGAACACATAACCCAGACTTTAGATGCTAAGAGCTTCTCTCAGCCTGGGGTGACAAAGAGAGAATCCTGCGAACAGCAAGACTTCAATTTCACAATGATAGGTGGGTCTAAATTGTTAATTTGCCATTGGTTTTTTCAGTGATACAAGCCTACCTATGATCATGACCATACTACAGATAGGTATATGTAATTGCACTCTGTAAAAAAAAATATGTGGCATGATAAGTACACAAAAAATTGCATCCTATTACCACTGGAGAATTGCACATCCCTGTTTTGTGTGAATATTGTCTCTGTATAGGATGTGCATAAGATTGCACTGTTAATTTTACATTTTAAAAAATCATAATGAGATGACAAAATGAAAAAAATTGCAAAGACATAATTTTAGCAACTTCTTGACAAGCACTTAATGTCTTCCAGTCAAGCAAGAACATAAAATATGTTAGTTGCTTTTTAAACTCTTATTCCAATAAAAAGTAATTATAGTGATTAATTGCATAATGATTACTGTAATCACAGCCTATTCTTAGTTGATTAAGAAAGACAGAAGCAGCTAAGAGAAAGCTTTCCATTAAAACTATTTATGTTTATTTTATTTGTCTTTTGCTAATTTTCTTATCTGAACCCATGAGTGACAATATTTCAAAGACAGCCTTGCCAGTTGCTTTGAGACTAATCCACTGTCCGTCAATAGAAACTCCATTTAAGAGACAGACAAACGTGTTAAGTGTTATTATAAAGGCAAGAAATTCTTCTACTTGAACTACTACTGGTTTTTCTGTTGCTATTACAGTTTTTTCCTGCTTTTTAATTGAGTACTTCTGCCTCATTAGAGTATTTGGAAGAATTTCCATGTGCTTTTAAATATTTATAAAAATTTTAGCATAATGCATATATTGAGAAGGTATATGAACCTTCTGAAGAGATGATAATGGCGTGAACAGATGTGGGATTTCATTTTGGGGGGATGGAAGTCCTGGTTGCTGGTGAAAACCATCACATTTCTATCAGTTTGGATGAAGTTGTCATAAATGACACCATTTAAGACTTTGCTCTGTCATGTTCTTCCTCCTCCCAGTCCATAGGGACATTGGCTTTTATAAATTTAGTGTGCAATGAGATCAGATACTGCTATGACAGTTAGCATCACAAAACTCAAAATAGAGAATCTGAGTGATGGACAGAGATCTCAAAATAGTGAAATCTACTTTTGACTTTTGTAGGGAAACTGAGAGAAGAAAGCAGCTAATAAGCAAGGCAGATGTTTTAGTTCAAACCTGTTAAATGCAAAACGACTGAGTAATACCTATATCCCACCCATGAGCTTGCTGTTTCTACACTCCAGTATGTGAGATGTTTTTTGGGCATAGAAATACGCTATGGGAATGTGTTCCAATGATAAATGGCTGAGGTGCCTGGAAACATTTGTGACAAGTATCACACGAAGTCTGGAGATGCAAAACAAATAGAGAAGGAGCTGTGATATATAAGAGGACTGTACTGCCTCAAAGGGCATCAGCTCATTCCTCAGTGTGTGAAGTTGGCTCTGTGAAAACCTTGATGAGCTCAGGTGCGGCACCAGCAACACAGCAAGGTCTCCTGTGAAATGGTCCCAAGATGTCCTCCTAATGCCATATTAGTCTGCAACAGCTACAGAGTGAGCTCCCCTCTCCTAAGTCACATCCCAACCCTTCAGCCAGCAGTGCCACATAGCCTTTACATGAAGATGCAAGTTCAAGACAAACCATTTGGCTTTGGCCAACTTTTGGCACATTGACTACAGACAAGATGCTTAAGCCGTTCAGATAAATGTCAATGCACACAATGCATGTTGTTGGAAGGGAAAACACTTTCTTCTGTATAATTCCACCACCTGGTGGCCAGGTCAGGGATTTGGCTAGTCCGGGTGCTAGACACAGGGCCGACCACTTCCCAGCTCCTCATGCCCTTCCTGCTTAAGGTGCTAATTAGGTTGAGCTACCAGGTGAAGCTCAGACTCACATGGGCCCTGACATTTTGCTTTCTGAAACTGAACAGGTAGCCCATTTTTGGCTGAGCATGTGTTTACTGGTAACGAGTATCATAATTTTCCAGAAATTCTTTATATTTTGTTTTCCCTCCTTAAGCCTGAAATTAATAACTTTCTTCAAAAGTGAAACCATTTGCAGAAAGGGACAAGTTGTGAAAAATATCACATTTCAATTTTAAAGAAAATATATTTTGGTTTGGAATTGTCAAAATACCCTGTTTTGACATTTGGAAATGAAAATAAAAGAAACTTTGAAAGGTCACTATCAAAACAAAGTGATTCCAAATGTATAACTGGTTTATTAACTCAATTTCTTTGAAAGAGTTCTTTTATTATTGTTTTGCTTCTTTCCCCCCCCCCCCCCCCCCCCCCCCCCACACACACACACTCAATTGTCCTCTGTTCTTTTTCTCTTTTCTATCCTTCTTATTCCTCAGCTATTTGGTACTGGAACATCTGTAAGGCAGTGAGATATTTCGACGTCCTGTAGAATTTTCAAATACACCAGGATGCATTACTACTTTTGTAACTAATGTGAGCAAGAAGCTTCTTTACATCCCACACCTCTATATCCTGAAATTACTTGCAAAATGGAAGACTTGCTTTCCACCTGGCACTCATCTGTGTACTCCATCACACTGTTTTATGGTCCTCTCAAGTTAAAAGGCATGCAATTATCACAACTGCTTTTTATTATAAATTCATACATGCATTCAAGGTGCGTTTCTCTCTGTCTCACTATTTTTTTCCTTGGGCCGTAGCTTTTTAGTATGTTCTCTATTGCTTTCTACTCTTCTCAATATATTCTTTGCAGTGAGGATATATTGAACCTGTCAAGTTTATTTAAAGAAAAGTTAAACTGGGGAAAAATCAGGAGTATGTTGCCTAGACAGGGATGGTAAGGTATTCAAGACAAGGCCTTGCTCCACTTAGCAGACTACAAATCCTCCAGATGTCGAGGGAAGCACAGAAAAGCAGATAATAAATGGCAAGTGAGAAACTGTACATTGATAAATGGCACTGCAAAGGAAGAATATATCTCCAGCAAATCCTTCATTGTTGCCCGCAACTCAGTTGAATTGCGGAGTGCTATTTTTATAATCAAACCTGCCAGTAATCAGTCAATGGGAGGCATGTTCCTACATGTGTATGAGCCTAGAAAGAGAAAGGAAATTGTAACAGAGAGCAGGGAAAATAATCAGGTTGTTCCTGTCCCTAAACAGATGCCCATGTTCCTCATCAAAGTGTCCTTTAGGGAAGTGACAGGAATGATGAACCCTGAGAGGGGAGCAATCAAGGAAAATCTATTTAGAGAATTCTAATATAGATACCAGTTGTCTTTAAAAATATTATTAAAGAAACAAGTCAAAGGCTTTTCTTCCTCTATAATTATATGATATTTGTTATTACTTGGTGTCTGGTCTCTTGAAGGATGTGTTCATGTCATGGATGGGCTAAAGAAAGACATGTTACAAGCATTGGGTAATCTTGCAGCAGGCCTTATTGAGCCTTCTCTATTAATTTGGTTCTCAGACACAATAATGTTGGAGTGTTTAAGAGGAAGAGACAGTAAGAAGAGAAATGACCATGAGATAACCTATCTTACTTGAATTTTGTGTGAGTTCTTTGAAAGCAATCCAATCTTGGGAGGTAAAATCTTAGGAGAAACAATGATGCAGGCTTGGAACTGCAGAAACATTTTAAATGGGCCCAACAGTACCACCTGAACCCAAATTAGTAATTTTGGTTTCTTATCCTGAGACAGAAATCTGATCTCAGCTCACTGCCCTTACTCGGTTGATTTGAGTATAGCTTTTACTTTGATGAGTATGATTTTTGAGTGACAACCCCTGAATTTTGATCAACCCCTTAAACAGGTAGGTTATGGACTTGTAGAAGTACTTTGTAATGGTGTATCTTACATTCTTGTTAGGAAAAGTAATTTCGGTACAGGCACATTTATATCAATGTATTGTCAGTTGTGTGTCTGAAGGGCTTCATTTACATGGGAGAGTTAAATCAGTTCAACCAGGACAAATAGACAGTTTTATTCTACTGTTAACACATCTTTCAGCCCACAACTACTCCAAACTGAATTCATCTAACACAGAGGCTCCCGGGCCTTGCTAATAACTGGACAGGGTTCACATGAGAGTATGAGGTGCTGAAGGACTAAGGCAATAATATTAGTGAACATAAACCACAAACCCAGTCAGAGGAAAGACTTCAATGAGCTCCATTGTAATTGATGTACAGCAGAATAGGCATTAAAAAGTAGCAAAAATAGACATCTCTTTCCATCTATACATGTTTGCAAGTCATATAAATATTTATATATAGATGTGTGATACATGTTTCATAACAGGATCCTTGAGGTCTTAGAGATTGAATGATATGGTTTCTTGCTTGTAATCCAGCTACTGAAAGAACCTCGGCTTGATGTACAGAATATCTTTCCCTTTTTTTATAATTTAATTTTAAATACCTTCAGGAAGTTTAAACTTACATATAATATGCAAAATTATCCATATTCTGAAACATTACACTGATTTACATTGTAATTGTTCTATCACTGATCATAATGGAAGTTGCACGTCCAAGAGTATTTATTAGGTAGGAACTCTGCAAAATAGGCTGACATTGCTTTGCTTTTGTAGCAGTTATTACGATGTGAATGGAAGAATCATAACACACCAGCCATATTGCAAGATATTGAAAAGAATCCTGGAGAGAGAGTCTTGTTTCTCAGAGGTATATTGTAAAGAAAAACCCAACCTAAATAGCAAAACACCCACACCCTCTATTCAGGACTTGATGAATACAGCTAAAAACACAATAGTAAATATTCAAATACCATTGATACAGTTCATTCCATGAAAATTCATACTTAATATCAGCAAAGTTATGAAAAATAGTGATGGGGAAAAACTTGCATATAATCTAGGTCTAACTATTTCTGGCAGTGCTGCCTACATTAATCTGTGGCAAAATGATTTATGGAATGGAATTTTTTTGCTTCTTCTCTTTACTCTTTTTTCAATAATTTTGCTTCTCATACTCCCCCCTAACTCTTAGTGAATGTAACACTGCTTGATAACTTTAAAGATGGACCAAAAATAGGCCATCTATTTGGCACCCATTATGGGTGTAGAATCTCAAATCAAGATGATAATGAAAAATGAGATCATAAGAAATAGCAAAGATATGTATTTGATTTATGAAATTGTTAACACAGATCAAGGGGAAAGATTTTAAATTAAGTATAAGCATACTCAAGGGAAAGGAGAAGAAAAGATACAATAACCCAATCTAACTTGCTTTAATTTGCTGTTTGATGCTAAATATAATACTTAAGGTATGCAAAATAAATAGCTCTTTCATTATGTTCACTTGAGATTTTTAGTCATGACATTTCTATTTGAGGGTCAGGTGAAAATAAGTAAAGCTTAGATATCCTTGTTTTTGTCTCCAGGTACACTAACAATTGTGGTCAGACCTATGTAGCTCAGCTTATAAGGCTTAAATGTTATGTAGGCTTTTCAGGATTCATTTTTGACCAGGAACATACCCTGAGTTCTCTCATTTTTGAATAAAGGTCCTGCTCACAGAAGAGGAAAGCAACTTCCCCAAATTATGATGTAGAAAAGGATTTGCCTGGGATATTTGTGCTCTGAATATGTAACATCATTCTATGTTTTTTTTGTTTCTTTATAAATTAACAACGGACTTTGCTGGGGAGTTTCTGCTGTATGATAACATTGGCAGCATTTTTTTTCTGTCACTCTTGTTTCTCTTTCTTTTGTAGAGTGTGGTCCCCATAGGATATGGTTCTCAACAGCAAATCTGAATTGAGGAAAGGAAGCAAAGATGATTTCCCATAGAATTTACAAGAATGTAGATTTTTTTTTTTTTTCCAAATGTCCATGTGCTTCACAACATCTTTTATTTATTTTTGCCTTAGGTAGTGATAATTCATTACAAATGTATGTGATGATAAGAGGAATTAGTCTGAAAGGAAGAGGCCTCTCAGAGTCACTCCTGCCTCTTGCTGCATTTGTTTGTGTTTATGTAAGCAAAAAAATGGCATGCATTATCTTTTTATGAGCCTTGCGATTTATTCTGTTTTGTTGTCAGACCTTTGGGAATGCATTCTATAAACTTTATTGAGACAAGATATCTAGAGGCGTTTGCATATTTGTGAGCTCAGCACAATATTACTTTTTAATGCACTTTTGACTTTGCATGGAGAAAATGGAGTAAGAAAATGTAAAACAAATATATTTCACATGGCTTCATTTTTATTACCTGCTTTTTGTTTCCCTAGGTAAAAAGCAAGTAAAGATTCAATCATTTAAATTTAATAAACATTGAGATCTACTAGCTTAATTTCTGACTCTTTCTGTGACTAAAAATTAAAATTACTAATCAAGGTCTCAGTTTAAAAATCTATTAAGGACTATGCTAACAGAAAGATGCATTTAAATGTATTCTGCTATGGTTCTTGAATTGAGCTTTATGATATGTCTGTTTGCAATTAAAACACTTGCATCAATTTTGCTGTGGTTTTCATTCTCTACTCTAGCAGAGAATTAATTAGAGTTCTTCCTGATATTGACCCAAACTGGCATGAGCACATGTGCAGTGCTGTGCTGAGCTGTGCACAGATCTTCACACATGTCTTTCACACCAGTGCAAGTCCAGCAGCAGACCTATGAAGGTAGTCCAAGGCTCGAGAATGTGTATAAGCAGTCAGACACTGAAATAGTTGCTTTTGGACAGCCTTGAAAAGAGAAAGTGAAGTGAAATCTTATAGTGGTCTTCAGCTACCTAATGGAAGGGTTTAGAGAAGATGTATGTGGGACTTTCTCAGAAGCATGCAGAAGAAAAGGGGGCAATGCAGAAGTGAAAATCTTTTCACTGGGAAAGTAAAAAAACACCCAAAAAGGTCTGTCAAATTCCCTTAATTGACAGAAATTTAAATGATTTTTTTAAAACAGATTTTAAATTACCTGTACACATTTTATTTTAGGTACTTTATTTACATTAGATTAGTAGTTTGTCACTGCCAGAAGAACAGGTTTAGATATAAAATATAAGTAAATTTGTATTTTTTTATTTCGGTTCTTTGCACTTCTGTATGTGCTGGTATCTCAGTACCCTCCAACGATGTCAGGGGTTCAAATATGATAAAAATTTGCCATTTCTGGTTTATTTTAAAAGAAAATATTGGGATATCATTGTGAAGTTCAATTCCCACTGGCTCCCATCTTTCTTTTTCCCTTCAGCTAATTTCTTTGTCATGATTTCTACCTTTTTTTACCTGAATAGTCCATTAATAAATTAGAATTCATGAGTGCTTTTAAAGAAAAATGAAACAGATTGGGCAATATTTATGGAAAACCTACTTCTACCATGCAGAAACACTTCTGATAGAATCTGGAGAATGGAACTCCCTTTGGAAAAGCTTCTGATTTGTTATATTTTCCTTCCCTGATAAATCACTTGATTTTGAAATAACATCCTCACTGACAACTTGGGTAAATGACACAGAGCATCCTCTCTTTCTCATGGTGTAGAGATACCTCTGAAAAATTTCTGTCTCTCTGAACAGAAGTAAAAGAAATAAATAATGTTTCCTTGTTTTGTGTTCAAAAAGAGCATAGTGATTATCACACACACACTCTCTCTAGCAAAGGAGGGATGTATTTGGCTGCACTGGCAACCTTCTCTTTCTTCAGTTTCCCCATTTAACAGACAGGTGCTCCCATAGTTGTGATTTTTGACAGTACTGTGACATGTGATGTGCACCTGTTGCAATCTTGTATCTTTATGTGTACAGAAAAAAAAAAGGCAAAGGAGCAGTTTCTCCATTTAGACACCAATTCAGCAGTGCATACATCATCATTATTCAAGAAAACATGCCATGAATGTGCTGATGGATGTGCTTAAGCATTATGTTGAATTAGGGAATTAATGATGAAGGACAAGCAGTAGAGCTGAACAGTTCATATTTGGAGAACCACGTCCCCATGGAACTCAAATGTTAATGACAATCATGTACTGTGTATCACAGTGAAAAAAATTAAGATAAATAGATTTCGAGGAAACTTCAATATATGTGGTAACATTATAAGTAATCACAGTCTCTAGAAATGTTCAGACTTTGGTATAAATGTTCAAATTTCTGGGTTTTGTTGAAAGTAGAAACAATATGAGTTAAGCAATAACATTCTGGAGCTTGTTGCCAGAGGAGATTGTGGAGACACAGTGTATCAAGCGGTTCAAAAAGGATTAGAGAAATTAGATAGACAAATTAGACTAGACAAATTAGACATTAAATGAGCAAAGTCAATACTATGCTATTGAGTGACTGACAAAACAAATAAAAAAGCCTTAGTCTAGAGGGACTTTGATGAACTGTAAGGTTGAATGAGCAGAAACTTCATGGAGTTTGAAAAGGAGAAGAGCAATGTCTTGCACATGAGCAGAATAAAGCCATTTATCATTACAGCTGTTAACAGACAGACTGAAATAGGAGTCTTGCTGAAAAGGACCTGGGCACAGTGGGTGGGCACTATATTTAGCAGGAGTCAGGAGCGCTCTCACTGTGAAGAATGCATGGTCCATATTTGTACACAGTATGAGGAGCACTCTACAGGAGACTGAGAATGGATGTTATTCTCTCACCAGTGCAGATGAAGTTACACCTGTAAGAGTGTTCAGTATTGCACCTTGCAAATTCAAGAAGCATGTCACAAAAGCAGAGACAGCAGAGTGACAAGTGTGATTAAGGCCCTGAAGTACAGAAAGTGGAGAGATAGAGGAAGATGGGGAT
This sequence comes from Cettia cetti, assembly GCA_013401135.1. Taxonomy (NCBI): domain Eukaryota; kingdom Metazoa; phylum Chordata; class Aves; order Passeriformes; family Sylviidae; genus Cettia; species Cettia cetti. The sequence continues at coordinate 26,429 of VZUI01034059.1, forward strand.
ATTTACTGTGACTAAAGTGAGTGAAAGAAGAAGTCTAATGTCATCCTGGAATTGCTTCAAGAACAGTTACAAGGATTAGAGAGTCCAATTCTTCTTGTTAGTGGCAAATGCTAAATCAAAGTGGAATGGACACTAGCTGGGGCTTGGGGGACTAGATATTGAGAAGATCTTTTTCTCTGAGAGGATCATATATCACTGGAACAGGAAGAAGAATCTACATCCTTCGTGATTTTCCAGATCTTGTTAAACAATCACTGCTGACATGATTTAGCTTTAGCAGCAGTCATGCTCTGAACAGTTTTGCAAGATTCAGGGCTCTCTTCCATCCAGAGGTTTTGAGGTTTATTGTTTGTTTAGTTGGTAAGTTTTGAGGGGTTTTGTGCTTTGATTTTAGGATTTGGGGTATTTTTGGGGTGGTTTTTTTTTTGTTGGGTTGTTTTTTTTTTTCTTCTTTTTAATCTTCTTAGTGACCTAGACAACAGAAAGTTTTAAACAGACATGAAAGGGAATACTGAGATAGGTACCCTCTAACATCCCAACTACAATAACGTTGGAAGAAGTCATCTCCATCCATTTAAGGTTTAAACTTGATTATCCTCCATAAACAGCCTTTTATGCTGCTACTTTTGGAGAAAGAATAAGTGTTGAAAATATTGGTAGGGTATTTCTTGTGTTTTAAGAAGGCAATTAAAAGATGGTACCTCTTTCTCTCAAAACATCTTCTCTTCCAAGCATATTGCTGTCTTAAAAGCTATTCTGCTACAGTTTACTTTGTCCTCTAACAGTTAAAGCAAAATGAAATCTGTAGTATTTACTCAAAGCAACATTTAGTTCAGGAATGTTGCTCCAATGTAGCTCCATGATATAGGAAAAGACATCATCATACCATGAACCACTTCCTTGTATATTTATGCCTCCCCTTAAAGTGCATTGATGCATTATAAGTAGCAAAAAATCATCTTCTTGGTGGAAAATAATAGCTTCACAAGAAAACCATGAAGGAAATTAATTTTCAAAGGACCACAAGGAAGTCAGGATATGGAGAACTAGTGAAATTACCTATTCTACACCCACACATACAACCAACTTCTAATTTCAACAATTAGAAGCAAAAATAGACATGATGTATTTATGTTTTCTCTTTTACAGAGAGGCCAGAATCAGTATGATAAGGAAAAACTCATAGTTTAGAGGTGATTTTTTTATTTGGTTTGTTTTTAGACAAAGTAACATAGCTGGAAAAATCAAAAGAGCTCAAGCTTACAAACTTTAGCACTGTATCAACACTGTCAAATGAGCATCCTTAGATTGTCCTAGATGCAACTTAGAAGAGTAACTAAAAAGAACATAAAGATTTTCACTCTGACTCTAGAAGTCATGGCAGCAGTTTTGGAAGACTCAAGAGTTTTTGCCATTGATGTGTTTGCTGTATAACTTTGATTTTTAACAGACATATTATTTCTGTCCATTATTCTCCTTTCCTCTTCCTTGAAGTATCTTCATGCTCACCTGAAACTCCATTCAAAAGCTGTCCATCAGCAAAAAAATTGGATGGAGGTTTATCTACTGTTTAAACAATAAAAATAATTCCATTCCACAAGTAAATCACCACTACAATGGACACTCTGTGCACTTATCAAGCAATGCTAGCACAGTACTTTGAGTGTGCAGGTATAATGTTACCAGTGTGATTGCCTGGGGAATACAAATACATTAAAAACTAATAGGATTATTGACCTCATGTCACAGAAATGAAATAATTTAAGTTTTGAAATTCTGCTCTAATTGTCACAATTAAGAACTCTTTCCTTCCTGCCTTGACTTTCATTGGGAGTAGATGCATGTAATGAGAATGATGTATACACAAATTCTTCACAAGGCTGGATGGGTAGAGATAAGAATATAGCAAGTTGGCAACCGATAAATGCACTATATTTTTGAGATTTTGCATGCACAACAGTTAGTTCACCAGTATATTTTTCACATAAGAAAGCAAATTTAAGAAGTTCCCTTCCTTCTTTTTCTGGGTAATATATCTGTCCTCACACCAGTGCTCATTACCCTCCACTTTGGCACTGACAAAAATATCTGTAAATCCTACAAGGTAATGCAGGCCAGAGAAAAGATTCATGTAATGGAAAATATTATTTTTATACTTTTGAATTTCTTTCAACTTCACTCACTTCAGTTTTACTTGCTAGATCTGTTTTAGAAGGTTTAAAATAATTACTTGAAAAAAACCAAAGGAAAATATAAAAATGTACTTGTTTGTTTCTTCCTTGGCTGCTTAAAACAAAAATTCCTGATTATTTAACCAAATATAGCAATATTTGTGATCCGTTAGTAACTGGGTTCTTCATTGACAAATAAGAGCTGAGTCCTTTTAAGGAATATGTTCAGCATTTCCCTGGAGGAACTGACATCTTCTGGGTGGATGTACTCTTTCCTGATTAAAGAACTGGTTGGATAGCTGGGCCCAGAGAATAGTGGCAAATGGGTTAATTCCAATTGGTGGCTGGTCTCAAGAGGGTTGGTGTTTGGACCGGTCCTGTTTAACATCTTCATGGCTGACCTGGATGAGGGAACCAAGTGCATCCTGAGCCAGTACACAGACAACACCAATCTGGGCAGGAGTGTTGGTCTGCTGCAGCAGATAGGAAGACCCTACAAAGGGATCTGGGCAGGTGGGATTGATGGGAGAAAGCAAAGTCTATGAGGTTCAACAAGGCCAAATGCCATCTGGGGGATAACAACCCCAGGCAGCTATCATTCCCCCTTGTACTCCACACTGGTGAGGTGGCACCTTGAGTCTTGTGTTCACTTTTGGGCCTCTCACTACAAGAAGGACATTGAGGTGCTGGAATGCATCCAGAGAAGGCAACAGAACTGGGGCAATGTCCAGACCACAAGACTGATGTGGAGCAGCTGAGGGAGCTGGAGGTGTTTAGACTGGAGAAAAGTAGGCGCATGAGGCAATTCATTGCCTTCCACAACTGCCCGAAAAGGAGGCTGTAAGTGATGGGGTTTCAGTGTCTCCTTCCAGGTAAAACGTTATAGGACAAGAAGAAATGGCCTCACGGTTTGCCAGAGCCCAACTAATTAGATAGTAAGAAAAATTTCTTCACAGAAAGGGTTGTAAAGCATTGGAATAGGCTGCCCAGGAAAGTGGTAGTCACCATTGGTGGAACCACAAAAAACATGTGGTTACGGCCCTTAAAGACTGGTTTGTGAACATGGTAGTGGTGCTGAGGGTTGGACTTGATCTAAAGGTCTTTTCCAACCAATAGGTACATTGGAAGTTCTATGAGCTTCCAATGTACCTATTTAGATTTTCTTGCTGCCAGGTTCATAGCTGACTTCAGAAATTACTCCTGTGTTATACAGAGACTGGCTTTGGCTTGGAGTCATCTTGTAGGATCCCAGGAAAAGATTTGTTTTGTGGATAAGCTTTTAAACTACAGAATTGCTCTTCTATGCAATGCACTGGAAGGAGCTGATACATTTGTCACCTTGTTTTGCCATGCAACTCAGGGATTTATATGGCCATAAAATTCCTGAACAGATCAAAAATTTCACAACCATGGATGGAAAGCAGATCTACAAGGGTGTTCCCTCCTTCCTATTTCTTTGAAAGTAATGGGTGAGGGAAGGAGCATTTGCCCATTTGAAATAAAAAGTCAAGTGAAGAGATAATGAGATGGAAAGAAGATGCTTTCCTCCATTTTAGAAATCACAAGATCATAGAATGATAACATTAGTCTAGAGTAGTCCCACAATTAGCTTTTTCTTGAGATCACCTTCAATTTCAATCAGAGGATAAGTGCCATTTTATGATTACTGTCACATACTGATGGTTTTCATTACTCCAAAGATTTTTTAAGTCAAAAGTGTGCTGTTCAGATGCAGAAGTGTACCACTGAAGAAACCTAGATCCCTGTTATGGGGATGATATGAGCATAAAATCCTGTCAAACTATAAATAATTTGATCATTTCTCAAACATTAAGAAGGCAGAAACAAACATTCTTGTGTCAGTGGGATGACTGTGAGAGAAGAAATAAGCAAGGTGGTTTTCCTTCTCATCTAATTCTCCCTCCCTATTTTATTTTAATGATATTGTCCATGTGGAACAGGTAATATGCAACGTGGCAGAGGCAGCACCTCTGCTCAGGATCTCAGTAATGGAGGTGAAGCCAATTCTGGAAGGTATTTTGCCGCATGTCAGAGGTGATGAATGGGAGATAATTTATTAAGTCACCTGGGCTCTTCCCTTCTATGCCAGGGTTTGTTCCAACAGTGTTTCTGTGTGTTTAATGGATTAATGCAGTTCAAAGAAGTTTATTCATGAAAGAGGATGTGGGCTCAGCATTTTCTTCTAAGTAAAGAGTGTGAAAAACACTGCTTAACAGAATTCTGATTTCATTTGCCAGGAACAGGACCCAAGAGGACAAATTCATTATCTTTTACATCATACCTTTCCTTTACTAAAAGTAACAGAAATGAGATACTTAATGCAACTCTTGCTTAGTATTGGAGTATGGAAAAATTCTTAACAATGCAAAAAGGGCCAACTTGAATCACAACTGCACTTCCCTGACCAGCACATATGGTACAATAAATGTACATTTTAGAAATGTACACTTTTTTGGAGCAGGAAAGGTGGGGAAAAAGCAAACAAAATCTAAAACTAAAAATAAAGGTATTTTCTGTATATGTGCTGACACAACAGAGTTTTTCAGGAAAAGTTTATACCTTGCTGTGTTTTTCTTCCTTGATTGTAAAAGCATCAAACAAAAAGCAAAAATCATGGTCTTGAATGTTTATCCTCAAAATGGAGGTTCTTGAGGCAGTGCTACTGATGATTGAAAGAGCTTTCCAAACTGTTTAAATTTAAAGGAGTTTTCTAACGGTAAAAAAAGTGAATAAAATAATACAAAAAAATCGATCTCAGCTTGCATAGTTATTTTTGAAATGCATAAACATTTCAGGGGCCAATACACTGAACAGAAAACTGTTGGAGGAGAAATTCTGGATTATTATATAAAATTGTGAGAAACCATCAGGTAAGTAGGAAAAAATTTCACCCCCCCCCCACTCCCCCCAAAGAAATCCCCCTCTAATCTAATTTCTTTAATACTTAATGAAAGAAAGCTTCTTTCAGCTTTTGCAAACCAAAGGGATTTCAATAAATCTTGATCAGTACAGTTTCAGGAGTGTGTTTTAAATAAGTATGAAGGTTAGGTTTAGGGTGCCTGTAAGGAATGGGTTGTATTTCTAATTCTGGTTTTCACTGATGGATAATCTTAAAACAATGCAAATGATCATAAGGTGTTATTTCATAACTAATAATTCTGAAGAGTTGTATTGCTTTGCAAAGAATATTGAGGTCAGAAATGGATGTAAAAAAAATGAAACTTACGATTCTTTGTCCTTTTCTAATCTTCCTGATATTTCAAATTTTAACCTTATGAGTGTTTGGAGAGATGACAAATCTGATTGTCAGCTCTCTTTGTTCATTAAGTGGGAATACCATTTTTTCATGTCCAGAGTGAAAGTACAGTTATTTTTTCTTGCTCTATGGCATGTAGTACTCTTCTACAAGAACTATTTCATCTACCTTTGGTGTGCAAAGAACACTACAACTGAATCACAGAACAGAGTACATTTTCAGCAAGTATACTTCAAATTTACTTTAAGAAGGAGACACCTGACACCAAAGTAAGGTCATCACTGCAAAAAACAAGACGTTTCTATGTGTTAGCAACATTACTTATTCCAATTAATATATTGCTTATAATATCTCTACTCCCATATAATTAAAACCAGAGTACATGCTCTACACCTCTGTTAGGCATCAATCAAGAATACTTATACAACACAGCTTGATTCAGAACGACATCAAGTAGATAATTTTTCAAAAGGATGCAATTAATAAATAAGTCTGGAAATCCAGAGATGGAAGCAACACATTGATGTCACAGCCATTAAGTTTAATCCAGCTCAGGTTTTTTTGACTCTTGTCAGTGAGAACATCTCCAATTTATCCCCTAAAGAACAAAGAGGAACATGGGGAAGTTAGAAGTAAGTTTTGCTTCTATTAACAAGTAAGAATGAATGAACATGGGAGACGATAAGTGTGGAAAGTTCATAGAGTTTCCTGTTTTTTAAGAGGTTTAAAAATACTTCTTTGTTCTTTTACACGGCATAGAACTTAGTTCAGCACTCAGTCAAAATGCTGCGCTGGGGAATGTCCTTGAATGTTTGGATTAGTAGCACAAGAGCAATTCTGTGACTCTAACTTATTTTGCCCCATTTCCTTTTATTCTATTTTTATTATTCTTCCCTCCACCTCCAATGTGTTGGAAGGGATTCTGAGTGAGTAAAGGGATCACCAAGAAGATAGAGAGATATCTTGATTTTCTCAAGGCTGCATACAGGAAAATAAACTCGAGAAGCAGTGAATGCATCCTTCAGCCCAGCTGGATTTATGACAATCACATGGACTGTCAAATGAATGGACAGTGCATAGTACCCCTTTAGTGGCTTGTACTGCAAGTTGACAATTACCTTGGGTCTGGAAAAATAGTTTAGGAAGAATCTAACAATACAAAGGGATTTCTTTAAAAATAATAAATCTTTTAAAGCAGGCTTCTGTTTCTGAGTATGCAGTGGAAGGAACAGTCATCTAAATGTGTGGCTTCTGTTTTTCTTTAAAGGCAACATTTCTGGGCCCTCTCTGTCAATTCAAAGGATGTTGTCTACAGTTTGAAATGTTAAATAAGAGGAAGACTAAATAACACACTCAGTTTCAAATAGTCATTTATAATGTAGCATAGAATAATATATTTTGTTCCATGTGTTGACATCTCTTAGACACATGGAGATTTCTTATTTATATACACATTCGTTATTCATCACTATGAGAGATAGTTGAATAATTATGAATAAAAGGAATATGCAAACAAATTTCTCCTTAAAATACTTCTATCTGGATGGAATTTTGCATCCTCAATACATTGTCTTGGTATATTTTGGACTAATAACTCCAGAGAAAGGACTAGAAAGTGTACAGCTTTAAACAAGAGTTTGAGGGGGTTTTGTTTTGCTCTTTTCCATACTGAAAGGAACACAAAATAGGAAGTAATGTAGGAAACTATTTTTGGTTCAATTATGGAGTTACACTGAGAAAATACCAAAAGTTTGATGGTTCTGAATATTAGAATTTCTTGTTTGGGCATTAAGTACTCTTATCCTGTCAATCTTATGGAAATGAAAGTGGTATGGAATAGGTGTTAGAAATTAAAGCCATTTCATATAATTATTAAATGTGCCATTCCATTCTGAAAAGGGTGTAGCATTAAATGGGCTTTGTTTGATATTAATCAAACTTTCCTACCTGAAATACCTTCCAAATTTAATGACTCTGTTCTGCAGTCAAGATCCGCTGTCATTCAAATTCAGTCTATGAGAGGATATGTCTTTAAATTTTATATATTTTTTTACTATAAGATTACTGTACACAGAGCCAAAGAAAGTCTTACAGAAAAAAATGTAATTATATGAGAAGAAAGATAGAATAAAACTGTGTGAGAGAATAAAGGCATATCATTCAATATCTCATGTGTTCTTTGTCATGGAAGTGATTTCTGCAGTTATAAGAATAATGGTTTACTAGGATTTAGATGCTTCATTTGCTAAAGCAAATGTTGTACTCTTACAGTGCATGTCATGTAGCTAAAGTTCAATAAAAGGAGAAAATAAAAAGGAGCATGTCTCATTGGCAGAAACTTTTCTATTTTACTTTGATAGGATGTTGACTCAAAGTCTGCATTTCAAAATATCAGTGTTATTCAGAAAAATCAAGCATTTTAAACCATGAGGAAGTCGTTATACATCATTAGATTTTTACCAACGGTAAGTTTTCACAGGAAGAAAAATGTTAAATAGTATGATTGAAGGGAATTTTACTGATTTACACCATTTGAGAATCACAGTAAAATGAATTATGGCAACAGATTAGCTACACATAACACAGGAACTTTTTCTTCTCTTTCTGATGTTTTCCATCCCAGTGAGACTGAGATTTGAGGCCATTTTTCTGTAGAAGCAGAGACAAAGAGAGAAAAACTCTCTTTCTACCTACTGATCTAACATCAGCCTTACACATCTGGAGTAGGGTGTGTGAATGAGACCTCTCATGCTCATAGAAATGAAGCAAACTTTCAGCACATGGGAAAGCAGATGCTATATCTTTGTGGCTCTCCTCCATTTCAGAATTCATATCCTTTCACTCAGCTCTGTGCTCTCCAAAAATTTTTTTCATGCATCAAGTTGTTGTCCTTGTTTAATGAGATGCAGAGGGACAGCTGAGACTGTAGTCCCTATGTTATTACTGTTCTCTCCCTGCAGAAAGCAGATTCCAGAAGTGAGCAGTCCACATTTTGCCATGTTCACAGTATGACTTTTAATGAATTTTAATATAAAGTTCCATTTATAAAATTAATTAAAGTTATAACTCTAGCACAGGAAATTAAGGACGGTAATAAAAGAGCTGGCTGGAAAAATTCCACACAAATAGTTTTTCTCTCCTTCAGTGCTATTCAGGCAAAACCAGTTCAATTCTTTTCTTGGTGTGAAATGAGATCAGCTTGGAAAAATTTGTATTGGATGGTATTGTACAGAAAAAGCACTTTGAAAATGATATAACGACTTTTTGATTTCTTGAAAGAAAATATTTTAAAGTGAATATTATGTAACAAATTGAGAAATATTAAAATAATTAACTATTTAAATGAAATTATTAAACAAATATAATTATGTGATAGAGTGTCACTCCAATTTCAGCTGTATGTGACATACTAATATACTTACAGTGAAGAAAAATCAGTTCTTTGGTCATATCATCTCCAGTTGTATCTCTCCAAGAAACTAAAACTGTCCATTTTACCTTGGCTTTGTAAATATTTGACAACTGTAGTATACTCTACAGATAGCATAGTAAACAACAAATATTTACTCTGATCCATTTATTTAGATAGTGCATAATTTTCTTAACAAAGGAAAAGCTATATATTTAATTGAGGCCTTAATGACATAATTTATAAACTCTCATATCAGTGATTAATTTAGAAATTGGAAAAAAACAAGATCAGTAAAAAAAAAAATAAAGGTAAAGAAATGTCTTGCTAAACAGAATAAGAGACAGTTAACAAGAAAGAGTCCCAAGAACTGATCTGGATAAGAGCCTTATGAAAGTTTCTTAATGATTTGCATACAGAGGTTAATTGTGAGTTCGCAGAATTTGCTGATGATTCAAAGAAGGACAGCACAGCAGAAACAGAATCCAAGTATCATGGCAGAATCATTAGATCAAAGGAGAAAATGAATAGAATTGTAATGAAATTTAGGACATCAAATAGTCTTGAAAAAGTAATTAAAATTTCTTAGATGAGCTAAGGACTTTTTGCTCAAAAATTGCATGGGAAGAAGGTATTGGTTCATCATGGGATGTCTGAAAAATGTCATTATAAACCATCAAGAAAAAGGCAAATGCGGAACTGAGATGCATTAAGCAACACATTTTCAGTACAAATCATAAGGTAAACTTAGGGAAAATAGAATGGTTTAAGAAAAAGAACAGATTATTTTTCACCAAAGGAGACTAACATGCTTGTCTCATTTTGTCAGGTTAAGCACAGCCTGAATAGGGAATATGATTTCTTTTTGTAAAAATGCATCACAAGGGGAAATAGTTATCTTGGTGAGGTTGAGTAAAGAATAAAAATGTACATTTCCTATAAAGTTTTGTGAGTTCAAGATGAGGTTTCTTGTTGCACTTGTTGAGGGGGTGGGGGGTAATTGGCTTTTGTCATCGTTTTGGTTTAGTTTCTTTAACACACTTAGATTTCTATTCCAGTTTGCTAATACTTACAGAAAGGACACAGTTAAGTGTAGGTTTTAAGACTAATGCTACAGCAGATATAAATTCTATTGGTACTTCTGCCTCTGAACCACATATTGATCATGTTCTAAGACTCTTTCTTCCCCAGCATCTACATGCCACTTAATTGGAACACCTAATTTAAAGGATCTCCTAGTTTACTAACATTTTACGCATACCAAAATTGAATCCTAACTGGGGGGCCCAGGGCAGGGGAGAAGACAGGAGAGGGAGGGGAAGCAACTCTGAAAAAATGAAGATGCCATGATATCAATGGTATCATAAGGGTCTAGCCACTTAAGATGATGCTGTTTTCATCTGCAAAATATTTAAAATATTAAAGATTTTACAACACTGAGTATGGTATCCTGTGATTTAATCTCTTTGAATGTATACTGAGCTAATATTCATAGTATCTTCTTTTTTTCAAAATCTCTTCAAACATTATTCTTTTGAAGTTGTTATCATATCTATATTTTTTAAAAGGATGATTTCTGTATAGAGATTTTCCTACAAGCTAATTCATTCCTCCCAGGGGAGGACATTTCTTCAATTTTTTTTTTTAAAGCATTAGGAATACTTCCTAAAATAATCTATCAGTACATTTCCCCCCGTTTTAATGAATTTTCAGACTTCTTTATAAACGTGAATTAAGCACACATGGAAAATATAACTACCCATGCTGCTTTCCAAATTGTTCAATTACAGGTAGAACTCTCACCAGAGACAACATTTACATTCAGTGACGACCCTGATAAATATTTTCTCATTTTGGCTGAATAACACAGTATTTTCTGTATTTCATAAGCACAGCTGAAAGAAGAAAATAATTGGTATAGCATTACTGCCTTGTCCTTTATAACCTCGATCTTAAAGAATAAATATCCCTTAAATGTGATTGAATGAAGACTCATTAATGGAAGTTATGAGAGGCTAATCAGACTGTCAGTCTGCATTTTTTGGTGTCCAGAAAATGAAAAGCAAGCAAGACACTTACTAGAACAAGTGAGACATGCTTTTTACTGTGATAAAGATGCAATCCAATACAAATCTACTGAATGTCATCTTCTCTTGGAGTCAGAATGACATCTTTATTCTCCACACTTTTAATCCTGAGGCACCTCACAGCAGCAACTGTCAAAGTAGTGCTAATTCAAAAAGAGCCCTGAAGGTGAAAACGTTTGACAGCCTCACTCAGTTATCCAAATGAAAAATCAGGTTGTTTTCTTTCCCCATCCTTTTTTGTCCAGTTCTGTACACACTTCTTTCAATTTCCTTCGATTTGCCTTTCAATTTCTTTGTCATTGCCTACCTCCCCAATTATTCAACCTTAAGATTCCTTTTCCTCTGCTGTTAATGATTCAGATAGAATTGTCTGCAGTGTAACACACACACACACACACAAAAAGGTGTGAATTCCCTTGTATAAATAGTAAAGGTACCTTGTTTTTGAGCTGTACACCTCATCTGAGAAGAAGAAAACAGCCTCAATCTTATCTTTGTTTTGCAGAAGGACTCCCTGCTTTCTGAATATATTAATTTACATAATTAACATTACAGTAAAAGTGAAGTAAAGATTAAGAAAAAAGCATTAGTGCCAAAATAACTTGGAAGTAGTCTTATAGGGCTTTGGCTGCTCTTGGCTTCTAATTTACTCTGTATTGATGCTCTATTAACTGTTATAAGGGCATGAAATGTGGACCAGTCATTTAAATATAATACATTTATGATAATTTTCTACCTTTGTTGCTATGAACACCATTAACTTTATAGTATGGAGAATATGCAGAAATTAAATATTCAGAATAATTGCTTAATCACTGCGCAGTATTCAAGGTCATTGGGTGGCGAGGTCACTCCTTCATTAAATTGCAAGTCATTGAGCTCCTCTCAAAGACCCAGAGACTCTTGTTACAGAGATGTTTGTGGCACAATATGTGGGATGAACCCAAGCAAATATTAATGGAATAAGTGTGGCTGAGACATGCAGTGCACCACAATGCAGGTGTTCTAAGGTGCGTCCAAATCTTGCAATGTACATGTGATGAACTCAAGGTGAACCCAAAGTGAAAAAAGTCAGCCAGCAAAAAGATTTGGTGTATGGGTGTATGGCTGCATTCCTCTCAGGCCATCCCATGACAGTGGTATGTCAGCAGCCTGGAATTCTCATGGACTAGGTGTGAATACACATGCAACAAAAGAGACCACAGGGCTGTCTAAGGATAAGTCCCCTGTCTGTGCCAGGATCAGTGACAGTCATATCCCAAGATTTCACAATCTAAAACCCAAATAATTTTACATCAAAATCATGCCATTCATCAGTGAAAATAATTGCTTTCAGAAGTGTAAAAAAAAAAAAAAAAAAAAAAAAAAAGTGGTAAGCAAGTGAATTTTTAGTTTCTCTTGAATCTTAACCAAAAATCAAGACTCAATAAGTCAAATTTTAGCCAAACTGTTCAGCTGCTGGGAAAACTCTGGGAACAAAAGCTATAGTTGTATTTGTGCATATTCTCTGAAGATTAATGGAATAATATCATGTTTGAAAAGTCCCTTGTTGGGTATGACAAGAATGAGGCAAACTGCACATTTTTACACAAACCCATGCTGATTTCTTGTTCTTTTGTGAGTATTTTGTATTCTTAGCCTCATTAGATTGTCTGTGGAGAAGTTATTTTTAAACTATTTAACACAGAACTCTATAGTACTACTTTTCGAAGACCCTGTAAAGAACTTTCAATCAAGTATCAACGACATCAATGGAAATGTGATTTTCCCATTGTGCTCTGTGGGCTCTGGATCCTATTTCATGTTTACAAGTTATTTCCGTGTTATTTTTCAAATTGCTGAAGATTTTTTTTTGTAATGTTGACATTAGGCTGTGAAGAGCAATGGGACTAAATTCACCATCTTAGAACCAGTAGGTTATCTCCAAAAGGATGTCATGGCTCTGATTCATTCATGAAATAAGGTTCACACAATCTGTTATGTATTACAGTTTGCCTGACTACACTTCTCTGTATCTCGGTCAACACAACAACAGAGTGTTCCTGTTCCTTTGAGACCCTCTGTTTAAGATGTGAGTGATTTCCAATGCAGAGCATTATTGCTGTAATTAATTAATTGCCAACCGACTCTTCGTTAATAAACCCACCACTGAAACTCTAACTTTTAGTCCAGGGGCTTCCACTACACTTTTATATTTTAAAGTGGTTTTTTAATGGTATGTTAAAAAACCCCAAATGTCAGGATTAATTTTGATTATTTCATATTGCTCCTCTGGACATACTGTAAGAAATAAATAGGGATGGGAAAAGCTGGATAAGGGTTTTCTGTAGCCATCTCGCTCCAGACAATCTTCAAACCAAGTAAATTACATATTTTATTGATCAGCAGGGAAATTCATGGTGCACAAGGGATTGTCTCCATTGTGCAGACCAGTTCTCCTTTACTGGCACTGTTATTCGTCTTCTATTTGCTGATTTCCAGAGAAGAATAAATTAATCTTTCCATCCTTTAAAACAGTCTGCTGGGAAGATGTGTCATTCTGCATGGGGGATCCTTACCTTTGCAAATAAAATGTTTTTGAAAGAGGAAAATAAAGAAATCTGCCTTGCTGTGTGTGAGGTCCTGTGAACAATACATTCATGGCACATATAAGCAATGTTAACATTTGTGTGGAGTTTAATGCTCTTTTTATTTTCCAGAACCATAAACTTCTCTGACTTGGTGCCATTCTTGAGTTTCAAGAACTAGTGAGGAGATCATTCAAGCTAAGCCTTTGAGTAAAAGAGCAGTATTACTGCACATCATCCTGTACCTGTAATTCCAATCCTCTCCTTAAATGAGTGAGATTACCAGTTCTGTGTAAATGAAAATCTATAAGGATTTACCATTTTTCTGCAGGTGTATGTTTTGGCCTCAGAGAACTAAGCAGAGAGTGTTGATTTGTACAGAATAATATGGCCTGTAGAACAAAGATAAATAGTGCTGATTTTCTCATTTTTAATAAATATCACAGAAATGTCACATTGCTGATCTGCATGGAATATGTTTTAAAATTCAAATGTTAAAACTCATAGAAGAATTTAAAAACTCTTATTCTAGTGATTTCATAAGCCTAATATTACCCCAGCTACCAAAGCATGATATAATTAAAATTTTTCTACCTAACTCTTTTATTACATTTGTCAGAAAAATTTGTTTACAGAAAGAAAGAGTAGGAACGAAGTTACCAAATCCTTCTTCAACTCTGGCCCCTAAACTGGAACTGGCGCCAAATAATGTCATGGCTTTTACAGTTGGTTCCAAAAATCCAGAAGGAATAAGTTTCCACCAGAAATGTAAGTAACTGTAAGTTGAAAGTAAAATTGAAGAATCACCATACTTTTGAAAGGGGTGTTTTAAATTTTCTTTCTTAGAAGTGTTATGTGAATATCGTGGAATCTTAGAAAGGTTTTGGTTAGAAGGGACCCTAAAACTCATGTAGTTCCAACCCCCTACCATTGACAGGGGTATGTTCCACCAAACTGGGTTGTTCAAAGCCCTATCTAACTCAGCCTAACACTTTCAGGGACTACTTTTCCTGGCAACCTCTTCCCTTACCATCCTCACAATAAAAAATTCCTTCCCAATATCTAATAAAACCTAGTCTCTTTCAGTTTGAAGCCATCACCCCTTTTTCCTATCTCTACATGTCCTTGCAAAAAGTCACATATTGGCAGGTAACCTGCGTTTTTGATAAGAAGGAGCTATTTGACAATTTGCAAGTTTTCCCCTGGCTAGAAGTCACTAATACCCTTGCTTCACATATTGCTATTCCTTACAAAAGGCTGCAAATGTGTTCATCACAATTCCTGGCTGAAGATCACTTCATATCTTGGTTTTGGTAATAAAAATCTCAAACAATGAGAAAAACTTGGCGGGTTTTTAAGGATCTCTTTCAACATCAGAGTGTCGTGCCAACAGTCTAACAAGTGAATTATTCTGGATTTTTAGTGAATTCAGGATATTGCATCAGGTATTTGCCTCAGCAAACTCTTCTCAATTGCAACAGCATTTTATGTAACTGAGATGGGATTTAAAAGACAATTGGGAGATTTGGGAAAATTACTTCCATCATAATAGGCAAAATGGAGCATCACTAAGAATGAAAGAAAAGATTGCCTTTCTCTTGATTCTGGTATGACAGAGGTTGCAGCTGTGGGCTGAACTCCAGACCAGAAACATCACAACACTTTGAATTATTTCATTGTAAGTATTTCCATCAGCAGGGTTTGATCAGTTTATAAATACATATGAAACTGGGACATGACTCAAGATACTGTCTACATTGTCATGACAGTTCAAAATTATTTATTTTGCCTAAAACATTCTTCATAAAGGTCATCCATTTTAATAAATTCTTACATCAAATGACTTTGCCAAGCACCCTCCATTTCAAAGCTTGCTTACTGATTAGCTGTATAAAATACTTACAGGTTTAGTAACATGTTTTAGTTTTCTTTTAGCCAGTACAGATACTCTTGGTGAAGCTGCTTAAAACTATAGAATCCTTATGGGGCTTATTCATCACTGAAGTCTTTTTTTCAGAAGTAAATTAATGATTTGCTATTCCTGGAGACTTTACTGTGCTTATCACTGTATTAACTTGCATTAAAAAAAGTCACACTAAGCCATTTTTCAAACCTTGACAAAAATAGCCTAGAGACATTCTGGTGAATGAAGGTCTTGAGGGAGAAAAAAAGCAGGTATTTTGAATAATGGAAATGTACTCAGTTAACATCAGGTATATCTGTCAGAGGTTATTTCCAGCATTCAGGTCCAGCCTTCCTTTCTATGATCAGTAAGTCAGAATATAGTAGATGATATTTGGGGGATTTGGATAAGCTTTTAAGGCTTTGGTTTGACTATGAATATTGCTTGGGAGCCAATTGGCATTGTGCAGCTGACACTTGGAGATTGATCCAAGAAATCTAGCAAATGCTTTCAACAGGCAAGACAGTAACATCTCAGAGACAGATCTCTGACAGAGGGAAGAGTGGAGATGAGAGAAAAGATTTGTACATAGACAGGTATTTCATTAATGAAAGTAGCATCTGGAAAAACAAGAAAAATGTAGTACAGTGTTGAAAAATTTTTACCAAAAGAAAAAAAGGAATCAAAAAGGGGATTTTGTTTTGTTTTCTTTTGGTTTTCTTCCATGAGGTACTAGTTAAAAGCTGCACTAAAACTGATAAATAACCTTGGAGGTGTCTTTCCAATGGGAATTAACATTGTGATAGATGTTAACAAGAGAATCAAAGAACTAACCTGGGAAGAATAGGTGGTTTGAAGACAATTTCTTTAATTTGAAGATTGTTAGGAAAAAGTTGATTGATCAACAGTCATAAAATCATAGAATTATTAAGGCTGGAAAAGATCTCTGAGATCATCAAGTAAGATCTTCAACCAAATATAGCCATGCCCACTAAACTAACTAAGTTTTAGATTTAATACTCTTCATCTGTCAACATCCTTCTTGGTTGGTCAAATAAATTTCCATTTTGCATAACAGATTAAATGATCAGGCTCACTTTAGCTACTGCAAGACCATAGAATGATAGATTCATAAAGATGGGAAAAGACCTCTAAAATCATAGAGTCCAACCATTAACCCATGCTGAAGCACTCAGGTCATAGCAGCTGATCTTTTTTTTTTTTTTTTTTTTTTTTTTT
>VZUI01034060.1:0-65591 GCA_013401135.1 Cettia cetti
ATCCATCCATCCATCCATCCATCCATCCATCCATCCATCCATCCATCCATCCATCCATCCATCCATCCACCCACCCATGTGGGATGTGGGATTGTGCAGGGCTCTAGGGAAGCCTTTTCCCATCCCACCAGGGCTGGGGCCGTGTCACCCCTGGCCAGGGCACTTGGAATCACCTGAGGGTCCCCAAACCTGGGAACCCTTGGGAAAGGTGCTGCAGCTTTTTCTGACCAACATCCAATGCCCGGGGTCTTGCCTCAGGAGAGGCTGCTCCCTTTTTGTCTCCTCAGGAGCCTGCCCTGCCTCTCTGGAGCCCTCTTTTCCCCGGGGAACGCCATTCTGCAGGGAAATGGAAGGAAAAGGTAAATGAAGGACGTGGCCAAGAGCAGGCACTAAAACCTGAATCAGCACAAAGCCGGGGCAGGCTGAGGCTGGAGGGTGGAGGGTGCTCAGCGAGGCACCCGGGGCTTGAGGATGGCAGTGAGCAGTTGGCAGGATAATTATTACAGGCGGAAAACAAAGGAGAGTGACAATTTTCATGTGGCTGGATTCAGCCCTCGTGCTTCTTAATTCCCGCGGAACAAAGAGCTATAATTGTTCTCAATAGCGAGGAGGGGAAGAACCTAATTTCCAATGTGAGTCAGAGAAGCTTTCAAGCAGGGGGTGGGTGGAAACTATTTATAAAGGACCATTAGGGAAAATCAGATTTCTACGCACAGTAAACAGAACACAGAAATAAAGCATCTATTTATATGTGAGTGTGGAAAGCTTGTCCCGAGCAGCGCAGCGCCCTGGTGACACCAAGGGTCACCCCGTGGGGCCGCCGAGGGTTGTGGTGGCTTCATGATGGAACAATGCCTTCCTCCAGGCAGGCAAACAAAGCTTGTTCCATCCTTCCTGTGCTGCCTTTAGAGAGAGAGAGGAAAAAAAAAAATAAATAAATTAATTGAACAATTGTCTTTGTTTGGCCAAAAATGAGCAGAAAGCAAACACCAAAGCGCTGTGCCAGAGTCATTGTGGAGATGAGCTCCCAGTTTGCTCAGCGCTTGTGTGCCCAGGTAAACTGGCGTCCTGCTGCAGCCAGAGCTCATGGAATATTTACAGTTCTGTATTCCCAGCATGGAGAAAAAACCTATAAATAAATAAAACATAAAAACAAATTCTGGTGGTGCTGCAGGGTGGTGAGAATGCAGGCATCAGGTGTGAGAGGAGGCTGCAACACACACAGAATGTTTTTCTGGGAATTGTCTTACTCCCTGGACTCATGTGCTAAAAGCATCTTACTGGAGTTGCAGGAGTTCCAGAGCTAAAGGGAATCTGCTCCTGGCAGGGCAGAGGGGCCTGGCTGTGAGATCCCTTCTTACAGGAAAGGAGCTTCCCAGTGGTGGGAAGGGCACCAGCTCCAGGTGTTCCTCTGTGCGTGACTCCGAGCCCAGCTCAGCCCTGTGTGCACATTTTGGGACTAGGACAGGAATATTTCACTGCAGCCACTCAATAAAAGTGAAATGCAAACAAGAAAAATCTTTATGTCACAGATGAGCAATGCAGGCTCCCTCCTCCCCATTCTCCATGAGGGAATTGACTCCCTGAGCCTAAATACAGGCCTGAGCAAGGTCTGGAGGCTTGGCCGGGAAAACAAGGACATGAACAATCAGAGTGATAATCTGCTGATTAGCTCTGGTTTAGTGTAATCTGTTAGGTATCAACTTCACAGAGAGCTGGCAGTTTTCCTCCATTACTTTTGGAACACTAAGTCAGCTGGGTGAGTGGATCCATTTAGCTTTTTTTTTCTTTTTTTTTTTTGTGGATTTATCCCCATTTTGTGGGTTAACAGCGAGCAGAGGTGAGCACAGCCATGCCCTGAGCTGTCCCCACGCTGCAGCTCATGCTCCCCCACAGCCCGGCCCTTCCTTCTGCCTCTCCCTTCGGTGGTGTCTGTGACTGATGACACAGCCTCTGCCTGTGGAGCAAAGCCCGGTTTATGGGATGTCTGCCCTCGCTGCAGAGTTGTGCTCCCAGGCTTGGAGCGTGAAGGAGAGCTGTTCCCGATGTGAGGTACTTTATGCGCACACAGGACTGATTTATATCTCTTCCAACAAGCTGTTCTTTGCTATCATGAGCCAACAGGACCCATAGGGTGTTACAAGACATATTACACACAGCCAAGAGCTTTAATCCCCTTGGGGGAGTGATTACAAACAACTACACACGTCCCAGAGTTGCTTAATCACTGTTAAGAAATTTCTTTATAATCTGAGTAAATTACTTTAATTACTTGCAACTACCAATTAGCGTTTGAATGCTTCCACTGAGAAGTTTGCAGGCATTAATCTGCTCCCTTGGAATGTGAAATCAGCGGCTGGAAGATGGCTTTGGTCTGTGCACAGGCAGCAATCTGGCAGGACCGGGAGGCAGCAGCCCCTGCCCGGCAGCCCCTCCGCAGCCGCCTGCCCTCCGCTCTGATTTATTTAGGAGCTTGAAAGGAGAGTTCAGCACTTCCACGAGCTTTAGCAGCTGGATAACATTGCTGGATCCTGGGAAAGGGAGGGCCTGCTTGAACCCTGTGGTGGGCACAGAGGCTCTGCCTTTTGTACCCGGACAAAGCAAATAATCCCAAACCCTCCCTACCTGGGAGATCATGCACTCAGACACATCCCACAGCCTCTCCGCTCCCATCCCTGTCTGTGCAGCCCCAGTTATTCCTTAATCCCCAGTGTTCCCCAGCATGGGGTGGGTTTTGCCAGCTCTCAGGCCTGAGCTGAGCTCCCCCTTCAGACATGAGCCCTGGTGAGGTCTGGGCAGGCACAGCTCTGCACCCCCTTCTCCCACCAGCCTGCTCTGCCAGGAGCTCTCAAACTTGAAATGGCAGGATCAAAGTCTGGACTTGCTTTTCTGGTGACTTTTGAGGCTTTGCCGGCCTGGATCAGGTTCAAAACGCTTTTTGTCTTTGATATTTGGGCCCAGAGTGGCTGCTCTGGTCCTCTTTTCTTTGCTCATCATTAGGAGGGTGCTGGTGTGAGGAGTCTGGGCACGGCCCCGGAGTGCCCAGTGGTGAGGCAGGGCAGCTGCCATGGAGGAGGCTGTGTCCATGGGCAGGGATCCTTGGAACTCCATGCCGGGTCCCTGGGCAGGGATCTTGGGAGCTTCATCCCAAGCCTGTGCCAAAAGTGCCTCTCCAGCTCTCTCACAGGCCATGGCTGGGCCTCTGTGCCTGGGGCTCCCACTGCTCCAGTGCAGGCACCTGCCTGGGGCTGGGGGACAGGAACTGTGTGCCCATGTCCCCAGGCCATGTCTGAAGGGACGAGTGCTGTCCCTTCCACATCACCCCAAAGGTGTGCTGGTGAATCAGCCTCATCCCTCTCCAAAATGCAACAACCACAACTCCCCAAAAACGACAGAGTCACAAAGCTACGTGGCTCTTTCCCACGGGCACTGGCACTGTCCTGGCTGTTCCTGAATTTGTGCAGCCCTCAGAGGTTTTCTTTCACCCAAGAATTTTCTTGGCTGAAGAAACTTCTCCCCTCTCACCAAGTCCTGCCGGGAGCAGGTGAGGAGCTGTCTGGAGCAGGTGTGTGGCTGCTGACTCACTCAACCCCACGTCAGTTCTCCTCCGGTGCTGGTAGCGGTCCCGCCACCGTCCCATGCTTTGGTGGCTGCCAGGGGATGGAGCGTGGCCAGCCCCTGACCACAGCCCTGAGCTGCTCCTCCCAGGCAGGAGGGATGTGGCCCAGGCTCCACCAGCCTCTCCCAGCCACTGTTTGTGCCTTGTGATACTTTCACATGAGAAACAAATAACGGCTGATGGTATCTCCTGCAGGAAAAAAACAAGGTTACTCCCCTGACCTGATTAATGCAAATAAACTGAACCGGAGTCCTGTTGCCCGGGGCTTGCAAATTTAATATCTGTTCCCTGCCTCATTTCATGCTGGTTTAGCCTCTCGCCCTGTGACTGCAATTACCTCTGTGGCTCTGCCTGGGCGTCGGGGCCGCTTCCCCCACGCAGCACGTGATGCAGCTTGGGCCGGGGCGCCTCACTTTGGTGTTTGGGCTTTCTTCTTCTTGTGGTTTAATTTCCTTTGAGTTTATTAATTATGGCCAGGGGTGGGGGCGAGGAATGTTTGGCTGATGCTTCCTCTTTGCGTGGTGCAAAACTTCAGCCCTGTAATTCCTCCTTTATTGGATGCCCCGGGTTGCATCGGGGAAGAGGAGCCAGTCCTGGCTGCAGGGAGCCAGAGATGGGAACATCTTTTTCCTTGTTGCAGCCTGTGACCCCTGTGCCCAGCTCCCTGCACTGCTCCCTGCATTGCTCCCTGAATCCCCTCCACCTTCTTCCCCTGTGTTTCTCACCATCTTTCTTGGATGAAGTGACCACTTTGCAAGAGGCCCTGAAAGGTGTTTGGAACCTTTTCTTTGGGGCATTCTGTTGGTGTGACTTGTACTGGATTCTTGGGAAAGCAGGCACAGACACCTACATCCCAAGGCCTGGGTGAACCAAGAGATGCTTCAGATCCAGCACTGGGCATTACCAGCATGACCTTTTGCAGGGCATGAAGCAGATTTTTATTCCAACCCCACCTGCCACAAGCAGGATCTGCACTCAGAATTCATTTGAACGTCAAAAGTTGCATGAGAACAATGGGCAGGCTCGCCCTGGAGAGATGGGATTTCCTCCTCCTGCTCCCAAGGCATCCTGCACCCCTGCACTGCCTCGGGATGAGTCAGTGTCCAAGGCAGAGCTGCATGCTGGTGCCCTCCTGGGACACTGGTGCTGTGCCAGGCAGGGGGTGTGGAGGGGAGGCTGCAGCCCTTTCACCTGTGCCATACCTGTGCCCACCAGAAGCAGAGACTCTGTGGCCAGAGCCCAGCTTTCAGCAGCAGGACATAAAGGCACAAAAGCAGCTCTGTGAATGGCCCTTTATAACTTCCAGGCAGGACTGCGAAGGGGGGGCTCCCACCCCTCTGTTTGCTTACATCTTCCTTCGAGCTGGGAGCTGTCAGGGAGGTGAGAATGAGGGATGGTGACTTCCCGAGCGTGCCCGGCCCCGCGCGAGCGCTCGCACCCCCAGCGCTGATTCCGCAGCTCTTGTTTGGTTCCAGGCCCCAGAGCTGCCAATCTCTGCTGGTTTTCCGTGCCTCCGTGCGACTCTGTCACCGTGCCTTAATGGCTCTATCACCTTGTGAAGCTTTCAGACATCCTCCCTCCTTTCATCAGCGGTGGGAAACCTGCCAGGCTCTGACAGGTTCTCCCAAACAAACCCCAGCGTGACGGGAGCGGGAGCTGTGACCGGCGCTTTGGCCCCGTGCCCGGTGCCCAAACCTCGGTGTGCCCCTCCAGCAGTGCCCAGCCTGGCTGTGACACTGCTGGCCCCAGCCACGGGCTCCACGCTCAGCCCCACAGAGGGTTCTCATCCCTTTGAATAGCAGTGAGGCCCCACTGGGTCATCCAAGCTCCCTGTCCTTGTGAGGTGTCCCTGAGGCATCGTCCCACTGTGCCCAGCAGCGGGACACCCTGGAACCCTGTCCCAGCCACAGCTCTCTGCATCTCAGCAGTTCTGCTCTATAGAGGGCTCCAAAAGGGTTTTCCCAAGCTGATTTGGGTATTTAGGCTTGCCTGGCATCAGTTTTGGAAGGGGCTGCCCAGGGAGGTTTGGAGACCTCATCCCTGGAAATGTCCAAGGAAGGACTGGAGGTGGCACTCTGTGCCCTGGGCTGGTGACAAGGTGGGGATGGGGCACAGGGTGAACTCGATGATCTCGGAGGGCTTTCCCAGCCTCACTGACTCTAGGGTTCTGTGGTCCCAAGAGACCCTCTGGAGGAGTTTTGGTGTTCCCTGGGCAGCCTGGCCGTGGCAGTGTGAGCGTCCACACCACATCCCAGGGCTGGGCCGTGCAGGGAGCTTGGAGCAGCTCTTGGGAGCCTGATCCCACGGCAGCATCCGGGGCTGGCAGCATCCCCCTCCTCCTGATCCCTCTGCTGGAGCCTGCCTGCGGGCAAAAGCTGCTGTGAGCAAACCGAGAGCTCCTGGAAACTGCAGAGGACACAGCATTTCATCATTTTGGGGCCCAGACTGTCTCTGCTGCACCAACAAGGGAACTATTTGTGTGGTTCAAAGCCTTATTCATTCTGTTGTGGGTTTCTTTTCCAAACCACCCACTTCAAGTTTTGGGTGAAGGTTCAGTTCCATTTTTCTTATTCCCAGCTCATTTGCCCATCCCTAAAACAAACATATTGGAGCAAGCATGTGGGGGAGAGGGAGCATTAATCAAAGCAAAGGGGAGGTGAACGTAACACAAACAGGGAACGACAATGCACAGAGTATTTGCATAATCCAGGGAGAAAGCTTTCCTGCTGAAAAGCCAAAGCTACTGGCATGGAAAAGCAAAGGTCTGAACAGGAACTCCGGTCCTGAACAGCAACAGACACCGGGGGTAATAAATCAGAATATGGGTACAGACGTAGCGGTTCCAGCACGCTTCCCAAACTTTGCATTCCACACCTTTGGAAGAGGGCCGATCCTGCCTGCTTTGAAACTCCCAGCCAAGGTGCCTGGACAGCAGCAGGAACAAGCCCAGGCCTGAGGAGCAGGTGCTCAGATGGAGCCTGAACCCCTCAGAAATCAGCACCAGCGTCGTGCAGATGCTTCCCCAGGACAAGGGTGTCCTGCCAGCTGATAGAGCCAGAACAGAGCCCCAAGCACTGGGAGAGGGTAATGGATGCAATTCCAGGGCTAAGAAGTCCAGGGATTTAATAGCAGTTGGCGTTTTACAAAGGAAATGGCTTTGTGGAGGTGTCTATGAAAGCGTGGGGTTTTGGGGAGTGCCCTGGCTGGCATTCCCCACTCCTGGATGACCTTGGGCAAGGTGCTTCACCTCATTGTGCTTGGGTTTCTGCTGAGCTGCTCCACAGTGGGATAATTTTCTCTGCTCCACACATGTGATGTGGCTGCGTTTGTTGGTATTGGTGAATAGTTTGAGAATCCCTGAAGGGGTATCTTAGAGGAAGGGAAGGGAAATAAAAATCCAGCCAGGATCCTGACCTAGCAGGAGGTGCAGAGGTAGCAAGGACCTTTATAGGTCGAGTTCCCATCTGTGCCAGGTGCAGGCAGTGCCAAGGAGGGAGCAAGGAAGCATCTGGAGGCCTCAGAACCACGACCTGAGCTGAAAGCCTGGCGTGTGTTTAGCCTGGAGAGGACAGATCCAAGGGGGATGAGATGGAGCTCCTCAAACGCACAAAAGGAGGCTGAAGCAGAGAGAGTTCCAGGCCAGGTTGGACAGGGCTTGGAGCAACCTGGTGTGGTAGAAGGTGTTGGAACATGATGAATTTCAAGTTGCCCCCAACCCATACTGTGATTCCATGATTATGGACACGGAAATAAGAGGATGAAGTAGCAGCATGGGAAAAGCAGGGGAAAGTGGGAAAGGTGGGCAGAATGGCACAGCCCATACCTGGGGACAGGCTTCCAGCCTGGCCCCGTGCAGACAGAGGCTCTGCATCCACGGATCTCTGTGGGATCAGGGAGCCCCGGGAATGGCTGGTGCAGAGGTGGCTCTGCTCTGCATCAGCTGGGTGCCACCTGCCCACCCTGAGCCCTGTCCCCAGCACTCTCCTTGCTCTCTGTGTGACCCAGGGCACCAGTGCCACACACAGCCCCAGCCCTGGGAGCCTCGTCCCTGCCTGCCCGGGGCACATGTGGGATGTGCCATATGTTTCCTTCTCCTGCAATTCCCTGGCTGAAGGTATTTGATCAGACCAGTCATTCAGGAGCCATCTGTCCCCTGCACAAACACAGCTGATTCTCCTTCCAACCTCCGAGGGCAGCTCCAGGGGCACACCCAGGTTAGCAGCATTTGGAAAATGCATCCCTGTAAGAGATGTCAGGCATTCCCAGGAAAGGCAGTGGCAGAATATTCAAAGCCCATTTTGCAAATCAGTGCCTTGGACACTAATATAAGTAACTTTAAAAAAGCAGAGAGAAAGGCAGTCAAGGAGATAAAACCCTGTCATTTCCATTTCTAAGGGATATGAAATGGTGCTTTTGAAAAAAAGCAATTTGTAAACTTTAGATACCAGCAAATTCCTTGTTTTTTTGGATACAATACCAGCTTTGCATATGCGCTGAAAGAAAGAGGGAGAGAAAATAACCCCGAAGCATCCTGCCCACTGCATTAGCTTTTAAAATAAAACCCATTTATATATAAATGTTGGCTTTTTTCCCAGTCTCTGTAGAAAAGCTTTTTTATATTAAATGCTACAATGAATTAAATTAACCATAATGATTTCTTTGTGAATGGAAACCCTTTTTCCTGTGTGACATGTTTTTGATCATTTTTTTTCCTAGCTACAACAACCCCTGCTCCTATCAAGTTGAGGATTTTGTTTGTTCTGCTATTTGCACGCTTCGATACAATTACTACGTGCACTCCTTGCTCTGAGGAGAAATAAGCCACAGATATTCCGGGTGCTGTCTCTGGATGCAGAGGGGTGGGAACCTCTGCCAGCCCCACAATCACCTGTGGCAGCAGGGTCAGGACAGCCCTGTCACCTCCCATGGCCAAGTGCCACCACAGGCAGCTTCCCAAACAGCAGAGCAAACAGTCCAAATCACTTTGGATAAGTGCCTGGAGGAACAGGACACAGGGAATGGCTTCCCAGAGGGCAGGGTTAGCTGGGATATTGGGAAGGAATTCCTGACTATGAGGGTGGGCAGGCCCTGGCACAGGTTGCCCAGAGAAGCTGTGGCTTCCCCTGGATCCCTGGAAGTGCCCAAGGCCAGGTTGGATGGGGTTGGAGCAACGTGGACTAGTGGAAGGTGTCCCTGCCACGGCAGGGGTGGGACAGGATGGGCTTTGAAATCCCTTCCCACCCTTGCCATGACTCTGATTCACCTGTGTCCCATAGCCACCACTTCCCCTGGACTTGCCATGAAGGGATTCCCCATGGTTCAGTCTTTTCAGCTGCTGATATTTTCAGTTGTTGATGTTTTGCCTGTGGTGCCCTTTGGCTCTCCCTGGGCACCAAACCCCAGCCTGTGCACTGGGTGCTGCAGGGCCCAGCCTGGGGCTGGGGGCACTGGGGGTCCCAGGGCTCCTGGCTGGGTGGTTGGGGCTGGACGAGGAGCTCTTGCTGGGGGGAGGAGCTGGCTTGTCACTGGAAAGGAAAATTGGGTCACATTTCTGTTCTGAAGAGCCTGGATGGCATCCCGTTTATTTTGGGTTTCTCCTAACGAGTGACAAGCTTCTGTTTCCCTCCAACCCCATTTCTTTCTCCAGTTTTTTTAAAGCATTTCTCCTTTTTCCTGCCTGTTTTTCCTAGAAAACAGAAACTGAGCTGTGCTGAGCTGCGCAAAGCCACAGGGACGTGCCTGGGGACACCAGAGTCATCTGCAGATCCCAAAGAGCCCAAGGTCTGGACTTTACCCAGGCCACCCTGAACCCTCTGTTAAACCATCCCCTATTGTCCAAGGCAGCCCATGGCACAGTTTGTCCCCAGTCCTTTTGGGAAACCATTCTGGTTCAACAAGAGCCATTGGAAGGCTTTTTAATTTCTTCCCTGACATTCACTCCTGATTTGCTTCTGCTGGATTCAATTCCAGCACTCCTCTCCAAGCCCCTTGAGCCACCCCTCTCTTCTCTCACTTCATGTCATGAGATGTTTTTGGGTAACTGCAAAGCCCTTGTGCTCCTGTTCTTGCCTCTGCAGTGGCTCTTCCCAGACAGGAGACCTCTGGGGAACCCCCACCTGCTGCTGTTCAGCACCCCCAAAATGCCCCCAAACCAAATCCTGTAGTGCAAATGAAACAAAATACCAGTCAAAGCTGTAGGAAATCGTTTTGGGGGTTTGTTTGTGTGGTGAGAAACCAGGATGCATCAGGCTCAGAGCTGTTCCCATCCCATCCAGGGGTGCCCCAGCCCTGAGTGAGCCCCCACTTCTTCCAAAACGTGAGCATCACCACCTGGGATGTCAGAGCAAACCCGTGTTTCCTTGGCAATCCCTTATCTCTCATCTCAGCCATCAGCATAATGAACGGCTCTGTTCCTGCATAAACAGCACCTGAACACCCCAGTGGAGCAGGGAATTGTCAGATTGAAGGAAAATGCCTGAAATGGAGAATCCCCTCAGGATTTTCCCTCAGGATGGGGGATTGTTCCTGAAAGGACGGGCTCTCCCTCTTTTCCAAGGGTAATGAAGTAATTAGGGAATGAGTAAAGAATGAGCTCCTGAGGAGATGGGAACTGTCTTGGATTAAGGTCAGGGTTTGTGCTGCCAGGCACCAAGTGTGTGTGACCAGCCAGAAGAACGCCTGGTCCTTCCAAGGAGAGAAATAAACTCTCCTGGATTTGAAATATGTTTAAAGGAGGGGGTGAGACTTGACATTATGGAACTCATTTCTCTCCTCCCTGCCAGGGAGAAGTGGGTCTGGGATGCTGGAGAAGAGGCAGGCGGGGCAGAGAGCTCCTGTGGCCCTGGAGTAGAGTGTTGCTATGTTTGCATCTCCAGGGCCCTGGCTGGGGAGTTCAGAGAATAGTTTGGGTTGGAAGGGACCTTCATGGTCATCCAGTGCCACTCCTACCATGGGCAGGGACACCTTCCCTGGTTGCTCCAAGCTCCATCCAGCCTGGCTTAGGACACTTCCAGGGATGGGGCAGCCACAGCTTCTCTGGGCACCCTGTGCCAGGGCCTCCCCACCCTCAGTGTAAAAAATACCTTCCCTGAATCTGACCTAAATAAACCTTTTAATTTAAAACCATCCCCCCCTTGTCCTAGAAATGGAGCCCTGCCCAAATTCCTCATCAGGGCTGAAGGAAAAGCTGTGGTGCTGTGATTGTTTAATCTGAGGCAGTGGAACTGCACAGTTCTCTGAGCTTTAATTTAGATGATTTAAGGTCTTTTTCTTTATGTTTTCTCCATTTGTAATTGCAAAGAGGCTGTGAACCAGGACACTGAGCTTATCAATGGCTCTGAGCAGCCGCCGACTCTGGGGTGGGATGTGGTCAGGCAGGAAAGAAGCATCTCTTCCCCTCCCTAATTAAGTGCCTCATTGGGCTCTGCAGGCACACGTGGTTGTGGTGGCAGCGGTGACATTTTCAGCTCTCTGGGGCAATGAGAGGGAAGCAGAGCAAAGAGCTGGGGGAGGCACCAAACTGGGGGGAAAAAAAAAACCAAAAAAACCACTTCCATGTGCCCCAGACATGTTCATCTAAGGTGATCTTTAAGCAGGGCCCTATTCTGGCAAGGGACCCTGTGGAAAAATCTGGATTGCTGGCATGGAAAGGACCAGGTCTGGGCACTGGGAACTGCAGGGATGCTGGAGAAGGTGGTGAAGGCACTGGAAGTCTTGGGAGGCTCTCCTCCCCTTGGAGCCCTCTGAGGGGAAGCCAAGGGGGAGAGATCTCCAGAGAAGGCAGGTAGGAAGTGGGTTGGGAGATGAAAGCACAGGGAAAGGGTGGGGAGCTCCAGGTGCACTGGGACCTGACCTGGAAACGGGCAGGGAGGAATCTGAGCATCAGCAAATAGGCAAAAATAACCCTGCACCTAAGGAATGCCTGAGCAGCAGGAATGCCACGTGCCTCACATGGGGAGAGGAGAGGCAAAAACACCAACACGAGTAAATCAGTACCACTGCTCTCCCCTCCAGACCTCAACATCACCTGAGACTCTGCAATGAATTCCCTGGCTTTTAAAAGGCATCCTCCTTTGAGAACTGGCGGCTCCGAGGCTGGGCTTTTGATGGGAATACAGTGGGAAGCTGGAGGCTCTGCTGTCTTCAGCCATCCCAAAGTTTGCCATCCTTCGGGGCAAGGGCAAGAGAGGAAAAGAGGAAATGGCCTCAAGTTGCTCCAGGAGAGGTTTAATTGGATATTAAGGAAAAATTCTTTCCCCCAAGTGTTTTCCAGCCCTGGTACAGCTGCCCAGGGCAGTGGTGGAGTTCCCATCCCTGGGGAGATTTAACAGACACACAGACAGGGCACGTGGGGACACAGCTTAGTGCTGGCTTTGGAACAGCTGGAGTGGATGGTCTCAGAGGGCTTTTCCAACCTTGATGATCCAGTGATTCCAAACCCACCGTGGCACTGCTCAAGGAGTCAGTGAGGGGAAGTGCTGAGTCAGCAGCACCGCAGCCTTATCTTGTCTCGTGCCGAACCAGAGCTGATTGCTCTGGGTTTAGCAAGAGCAGGTTTTGCTAAGTGGGACCAAATGCCCCAGATCCTGGCACGTCCCTGCCTGGTGTCAGCCCCAGAGAGCCTGGGGAGCTCTGTCACCTGTGACCTGGTGGGCACACCGTTGCCAGGTAGTACTCAAGAAGCTGCTGGTGGTGCTGCTCTTGGTTTCCTCTGGGTTTTATTTTCCTAACCATCTTCCAGATGCTGCAGAATCCCCAGATGCAGCCGCAACAAAGTTCTTGCATTTTTAACTTAAAAAAAAAAACCATAATTGGGTAACTGAGAATAATGACTAAAGAGCGCAATAAATCATGTCTCCACCTGGCCTGGAAATGGGGGAGGGGCAGGGGGACGTGTTCCTTCCCCCGTTAATGAACAGCTCTGAGCCACCGGCACAAAACACTCCCAGAGTCAGCAAATCTGCTCCAGGCCCCCGCCTGGGGACCCGGGGACACCAACCGCTGGGCAGGAGGGGACTTGGGAACCTCCGAGGTTGGCCCCAGAGACAAACTGAAATAGAAATGGCACTGGGTAAGAGTCAGAGATGCTTGTGCATCCCAGCAGGAATTTTTGCCTGGACGGCGCCGTTCCGCCGTTCTCACCTGCCCGGTACCACGGCTGTGCCCGAGCCTTGGGACCTGTCTGAGGCAGGAAACAGGAATAACTGAGCTGGAGCAGTTAATGTTCCCATTTCTGCTCCTTTATCCATCCATGGGCTGTCACCCCCAGTGTTAAGATCCCTCACAGCCACGGGGCCTGGTGGCAGCGATGGCCGTGGGGCTGGGGGCAGTGGAGCACCAGGAATGTCAGAGTTTCCCTCACTCTCCGTGCTGGGTTCCCAGGACTTGGCTGGGATCTCAGCAGCCTCCTTCCCACCCCAAAGCTCCCCCTCTGCAGGGCAAAGGGAAGGATATTTTTGGTTCTTTCCCCAGCAGCTTTCAAAAGGAGATGTGGGATGGATCAGGACCCTCTGTGGCAGGATTAGGAGGGAATCCCATGGAGAAGGAAACCAGTGACATCATAGAAGAGAATCATGGAATCACTGAGGTTGGAAAGAATCTTTAAAATCATTAAATCCAATTGCCAGCTTAACCCCACCTAGTTCAAACTAAATTGTGTCCTCCAGTGCCACATCCACACGGTTTTTGAGCACTTTCAGGGATGGTACCTCCCCCACTGCCCTGGACAGCCTGTTCAATGCTTTGCAACACTTTTTGTGAAGAAATCCTTCCTAACATCCAATCCAACCCTCCCCTGGTGCAGCTTGAGGCCATTTCATTGTTTTTTCCTCCCAGATACGACTTTTACACACAGAGCACTCCTGAGAGAGCAGGGGGAGGTAACAGCCAGAGCAGGGACAGAGCCGTGAGCCCCTTGTGCTCCATGCAGGGGAAGGGCTGGGAACAAGGATTCAGCATGAGGGGAGGTGTCTTGCACAGGTCACTGACACTGCAGGACATCTCCAAAGAGACATTCCCAGCCCGGGCTCCCCTCACTCCCGGGCTCTGGCATAGATTCCTCCCCGGCCAGCAGCTTTATCTGCTGTTCCAAGGCAAGATGCTTATCTGGCTGAGCCTCTTCAAACTGATAGCTGCTCTTATCTCTGCTGCTCCCCAGGGCTTCGAGGCTAGGGAGGTTTGTGGCATAGTCATGGAAAAAATTCAACTTTGGGAGGCTAGACCTGGGACTGATTTCTGGATTTTTATCACTCATTGTTCCTTGTTCCAGAGCCCATGAGGGAGTCCATGGCCATGGCTGTGTTAAAGGGACATGGAAGCAGAGCCTTTTCCAGCAGCCTTTGCCTGTGACACACACAGCCATGGAAAGAAGTGTCCCATGGCCATAAGGGGGTTGGCACAGAAAGGCCAGTGAGAGACAGGACTAAACAAACTGCCCTGAAAGCTCCAGGTTTGGCTGACGGTCATCTAAAAGCCCCTTCATCCACCTTTGCAATTAAATTTTTGGGGTTTGTCCGCTTTGACCTTGGCCAAAGCTCTCCAGCCTCTGTGGCTTGGTTTCCTGACCTTCTCTGTCCTCCTGGGAACAGTGCCTCTGCCCACAGGCTGTTCTCGAAAGCTGCAAGGAAAACATAAACATAATTGAGAAAAAGTAATTGAAACTTTTAAGAGCTGATGAGAGAGTTCCCTCCTTGGCCCGCCGTTCGTCGCCAGGAAATAAACACCTTTACGGCTGCTGTAATTAAGGCCTAAATACAACAGAGACAAAATTTCTGTCATTAAAAGTATCCTCAAAGATCTCATGCCTCCACCTGCTTCCCTCCAATGCCGCTTTCCCAGACTTCATCCACACAGCAACACCTTTCCAGACAGAAGTGTCACTTCTAACCTCAGCTAAGTTGAAAATTTCCCAGTTTCTCAGCAGTTTTTTCCCCATTAAATCCACCTCATACTGCAGT
The DNA here is from genome assembly GCA_013401135.1 of Cettia cetti. Taxonomy (NCBI): domain Eukaryota; kingdom Metazoa; phylum Chordata; class Aves; order Passeriformes; family Sylviidae; genus Cettia; species Cettia cetti. The sequence continues at coordinate 14,575 of VZUI01034060.1, forward strand.
GCTGCCCGAGGCTGTTGCCCTGTTGGATGCTGTCCCCATTGCCCGGTGTGACCTGGCCACCTGCATGTCCCCATCACTCCCTGCATCCATGGTGCCCTGAGACATTGGTTGCCTAAGGATGTTGTGGATTCTCCGTTCCTGGAAATGTTCAAGGCTGGATTGAACAGGGTTTGGAACAACCTGGGATAGTGGAAGGTGTTCCTGTTCATGGCAAGGGGTGGAACAAGATGGGGTTTCCAACCCAAGCTATTCCATGATTCCATGATGCTGGCACTGGTAGAAGCTTTTTAATGTCACATCTCCAAGCACCGTGCCTCGTTCAGCTCTGCTGGCCCACAGTGGGGCCAAACCGTGGCTAATTCCATGTTTTCTGGAGTGGCTGGAGAGACCCCTGGGCATCATGGCACTCGGAGAGCACCGTGTTGCTGTGTCTATTGTATTTCTAAGCTCGTTAGCTGATTAACCACACTGGCAAGCTGGCAGCTCGACTGCCTCTCTGAGGGGCTTCAGTGGGAGCCTGGAACAATGCAATGACACAGACAAAGGGTTTAATGGATAATTAATTGTTCCAGCGTGTGAAGTTTCTGTGCAAAGATCCTGGTGAATCAGAGTTTCCGATTTCCACCCCCTTTACAACAGAACTCAATAGTAACACAGAAATCATGGAATGGATTGGAAGGTTTTTGAAAAGAGAAAGGCCAGAAATTAAGCTTATTTGGGGTGGGGTGCCCTGGCACTGCAGCTCTGTATCCATGATCCTGCAGCAGGCTCAGGGCACCTTCCACACAGAGAAGGTGCTGCTTCTAGGAAGGCAAATACAGCAAAATGAGGGGAAGAGAAGGGTCAGTGGGGGTTGCCCAGCCCTGCAGGAAACATGCTGCCAGCGCTGCAAAGGAGCAGAGGATGCCTTCTCCATCCCCCTGAGCTGCCCTGGCACCACCAGGATGGCCACCAGCACCACCTGTGAGCACCTGGCATGGCAGCATCCCTTTGCCAGCAGGGACAAAGCCCGGCAGCCACAGCAACCTGAACACCCAACACACCCGCCCATTGTTTCATCCACGCCTTCCCTCACAGAGCCCTGATCCCACACCGGAATTCCTGCCGTTTCCCTCGTTTTGCTGGGTGTATTTGACACCTCTCAAAGGCCCAACACCTGTCAGTGCACAGGGCAGAGAGCCTGGGGCACACGCGGCACAGGGAGAGACTGTGAGACACACACAAGCTCACACCCGCTTCAGACACACGCACAAGCACACACAGAGCAATGCGAATTTCCCGTCTGCATCCCTCTCTCTCGTTTCTGAGCTGTGGCCAGAGCCGGGGAGAGGAGCTGCTCCCAGCCCAGGCCCAGCACAAAGCCGGGCTCAGCGGGGCCGGGCACAATGGCAGATTACATTAGAGACAACAGCCAGACGTGTCCTTGTCATCCCAGGTTAATATGACTATGGATTAATGCTGTAGCTGCTGATTGTTATGGAAATCCCCCCATTTAGCTCCTTCCCAAAGCATTGACAGTTCTAGCCTCGAATTCAGAGCAGGGGTGGAACTTGTTAATGGATTTCATTTTCCTGCAGGAAGCCAAAGCATTTAGAGGGAGAGGCAGCGCCAGGGTGCTGACTTCCTGGAAGCTTTCCAGTCTGCATTGAGGCGCCGTGGACATTTAATCCCTTGCTCGGATGCAAAACGATGTGAAGAGCCATGTTGGTCTTGCCTCTCTAGGAAAAAGGAGGAATTTGGATGTCGGGAAGTGAGCATTCATGGGATTGTTTCCTCTTGAAACCTCTCCTAGCTTGGGTAATGAATGTCCCGAGCACATCCCACTCCCTGCTCGCAGACACGCCTGGCACTGCACCTGCTGCAGGGATGGCTCTGCCAGCCTTGGCTGCCTGGTGCCAGCTCGGGGACTGGAGCTGCTGCCATCCCTCTGTTTTGTTGTCATCTTGTAGCTGCTGTGTGTGTTCCTGGCTGTCCCCTGGCCGGTGGGAACGCTCCCTGTTCCCGCAGTGCGGCTCAGCCGTGCCGCTCTCTCCCTGCGCAGCTCCTTCCTCTTTCATGGCTTTGTCCCTGTCCCCCTGAGCAAGGGGAGAATGTCCAACTGCTCCTGAGCAAACCTGGAGTGTCTCTGTACATCCCTGCCCCAATGAACTGTTTAGGATTCAGATGATGGCTCGTGGGGCAGGTCTCCAAAGCCTGAGTGAAGGAGGGCTCTGACACCGGCATGAGGAGCAGAGGATCATGGAGCACTCAAAATTAGGGTTTTCCTTACAGGTATTTGGGTTCTGTTTAAAACCAGGGTACTCTCCCCTGTCCCTCCTGCTCCCTCTCATCAGGAGGGATCATTAGCTCTTGCAAGATGGTCCAAGTTCTCTCTGACATTTTTCCTAACTTTTGCTGGGGAAATCCGTGGATATCTCATCCCCCAGCCAAAGGCCACTGCTGCCCATGGGAAGGGGTGAAATCCCATCCATCCCATCCCAGTTCTGCCACAGCAAACCAGACCAAATAGAAATGAAGCCAAGAAGTACCATGGCTTTTTCAACCGTGCAGGGAGTTGATTCCCGAGCTGAGGCTCCCGTTGGAACAGATTCCTTTGGTGGGGTCAGGGCGGTGCGAGGTGACAGCAAAGAGACACCCGGGGTCCTCCCCACTCCTGAACACGCGTTCCTTGAAGGAGCCAGTGGAGTTTCCAGAGGCAGGGGCTGTGTCTGACGGCAGTTCTACACGCTCCCAGCACACAGGATACCTGATCCTGACGGCAGCTGTGGGATGCTGCTGCAGCGCACGCCGCGCATAGTAATAACGCTAATGAATCCCGTCCCTAATTGTCCCACTCCCGGAGGTGACAGGAGCTCCCTGTCCCAAGCCCTGCTCGGGGGAGGGAAGGGAGGTTGCTGTGGAGATGCCTTCAGGGATCCCACAGTTTGGAGCCTGACTTCAGGTGCAGGAATAAGCAGCACGAACAGTCCCGAGAGACAAAGCTGCCCTTCTCATGGAAATGCCTCTGGTGGTGCCGGGAAGGGAGGGATGGAATCAGAGGGGCTCTAGCCATGGAGATGTAGCATTGTTTCCCTGTAATTGGCATGTTTTCCAAAGCTTTCCACGAGTCATCAGCAGCTTTTTAAGGGGATTTTGCCAAGGAGCATTTAAATGGAAATCCCCCGGAGATACAGATCCTCTGTTCGGGGTCTCCCTGGAAGGTAGCTGCTTCCCAGGGAAACCAGCCCCCACCTGCTCTGTAGATTTATGTGGATCTCAGATCCGGGGGATTTTCATGTGCGCCAGTATGGGGACAGCATTCCCGACTGCAGCCCCTCTCCTGCGGTGCCGCTCCTCTGCCCCAGGTCCTGCTCCTGCATGGATACAGGGTGGTCACTGCTGCTCCCTTCCATCTGCCCAGACTCACACACACCGTGAATTCCCAAGGGAGTAAAACCGTGGAATCATGGAACAGTCTAACTAGATGATGTCCCTTCCAACCCCAAGCCTCCTGTGATTCCACGTGTGGCAGCAGCAGTGTCCCAGTGGTGGCTGAAGAGATCCCAGGGGACAATGCCAGTCTCTGGGTGGGACTGGCAGGGAGCTCAGCCCTCCTCAGGGAAGCCACAGGGAAACACCTGGAAGAGTCACAGGCTGGAGCCTTCCAGCTTTTGGTCAGCCAGATGGGCAACACCAGGTCCCTAAGCCAGCATTTGGTGACAGAAGTGACATCACCTGATGGCCAGAAATGATGGAGATCCTGCAGCACCATCCCACAGCTTCAGGGCAGGTGCAGGTACAGGGGCAGGTACAGCTGGAATGCAGATAAAGGTGGTGATGCAGATGAGGGTGGTGATGCAGATGAAGGTGGTGATGCAGATGAAGGTGGTGATGCAGATGAAGGTGGTGATGCAGATGAAGGTGGTGATGCAGATGAGGGTGGTGATGCAGATGAAGGTGGTGATGCAGATGAAGGTACAGGTGCAGGCAGGACAGCCCTGAGAGGTGTGGCAGTCAGTGCCAGTGCCAGTGCTGCTCTCAGGGTGGCCAGGCTGGATCTCCCTCCCTGGATGAAGATCCTTCTGCAGTCTCACCTTGCCCTTCACCACTCTCTTTCCCAGCTCTGTCAGACGTCACCTTCCAAAACCCAATGTGACTTTCCCAGCTGAAGGTCTCAGTGGCCAAACTGCTGGATCCAACTCAGCCCCACACCTCATTTCCCCACACAAAGGAAGCTGCAGTTTTGCTCCTTTCTCCAAGGATGAGGAATTTCAGCCCAGTTTATTGTTCAGGCCTGCACCTGAGAGATTTTCCTGGCCGTGTGATTTATTCCAGGGCCTGAGTTATAACTCTCATTTCTATTTAAAAGCTAAACACTCCAATAGTGGGGGCTATTACTGTCAGCACATCCCAGCTCCCGAGGTCCAACCAAGCCAGAGCCAACATTATCTGGGTGTTTGTCTGCCTGATGGAGCTGCCTTGCCTTCCCCTCCCTCACATATTGCTGTCTCAAGGACTGTTTTCTAAGCAACAATTCACGTCTCCTTCAGTCATCAGCGAAAACAATCAAGCTCAATTTTATTTTTGGCAGAAATCAAATGCTAAATGAGATCTCGGAATCATAAACAAGAGTGATGTCGACAAATCAGAGGGAATTCAGGGAAGAGCAGCACAGATGATGAAGGGGCAGGAGGGATTGATGATGGGGAAAGATTAAAATAAGGAAATACAGCCAGGCCAGGAGAAGACTAACAGGGAATATAATGGCTGTCTAGGAATATCTGAAGGGTGTAAACACTGAAAAGGAAGAAATATTGTCCAGAATGGCCCAAAAGCGTGGAGCTATGAATAAAGGTGATGAAACCCAACATACAGAAATTCAGCCTGAACACTGGGAGAGATTTTCCCCAATTCTGCCGATCCAGCCTCTCCCAAGGAAAGCAGGATAAACACCGTGCTTGAGTGTTCTGAGCCCGCCAAGGAGAACATCCCTTCAATAAATAATTGGCACTGGAACATTTTCAGCTTTCTGCTCTTTCCTCATAAGCAGCTGAGATGAATGAATAATCCATGATGGAGAGTTTACTCAGAGAATTTGTCTGTGGACATCACTCACACTCCACCGGTGAATGGATCACACTTCCCTTCAATTCATCTCAGATTGGGCTCACCTGATTTTTTTTTTTTTTATTTTTTTATTTTTTTTTTTTTGGCAAAGGGTTGTACTGGATGCACTGAGTGCCCTTGGAGAGCTATCTGTGCCGGTGGGTTCTGTACCTGACAGCTTTTCATGGGAAAAGGAAAAGCCTCCTGTCCTGGCATTGCCTCCCCTGGGACACAGGGATGCAGTGGGGAAGTTTATCTTTTGCAGGAAGGCTGCTTCTGCCTCCAGCTCATGCTGTGTCAGAGCTCCTGGATTTGAGCTCTGAGTGGGATCTGCAGCCTCTTGACAAAGTGAGAATTTTTTGGGTTATTTCAGAGTTGCAACGGGCTCATTACCTGGCCCTGATGGCCAAAAGAGAGCCAAAACCCCTGTGTGAAACGAACATGAGCCAGGACCCACCTGGAGTCCTGCTAAGCTGTTCAGAGCCCAGTCACAGAATCCAGAATCACTGAGGTTGGGAAAGATCTCCAAGGTCATTGAGTCCAACCTGTGACCAATCCCCACCCTGCCAAGCAGCCTGGAGCACTGAATGCTCCCACGTCCTCCTCCCATGGGCATCCCCAGTCCTTCTCCCACCACCAGTCCTGCTCCCACACCTCCTGGTACTGGTCCCAGCTGTCCCAGTGCTGGGTGATCCCTCCTGATGTCCATGATGACACACACGTTGCTCTGTGTACACACAAGCCAATGATGCCTCAAGTTTTATCTTTCATGTTTTTCAGGCTCTGTGCTGCCCAGGGTGCAGCTCTGAGCTCACAGGCAGGGTCACTCAGCTCTGCACACAGCAGGGACACAAAACAAATCCTTCTCCTGCTGCACACCAAGGACAACTTTCAGCCCCAAAGCACAACCAAGGGTGGCTGGAGGGAGGAACAAGAAGGATGGGACCTGGCAGCCTGCAGCTGGAATTGGGACAATTAAACCCTAATATGCAAATGGACCAAAACTTACAAAAATGTAAGACTTTGTGACCAGTCAGCCATTTTGTGACTATTTTGGGTCCACCTTGGGTGCAGCCCTGGCCAGGCCCTGTCCTGCCCAAGGTGCACCCTAAAGGCCTTTTAATAAATCCCTGCTTTATTCTCCAGCTCTGTCCAGCCTCGGTTCCAGCTCAGCCTTCCCAAGGCATGGCCACCACAGCTGCTGACTCCAGCCCCAGCTCTGCCATGTGTCACACGGGGCTGCATGGAGCTTAGGGGTACAGTCCCTTGTTCCCTCTGACCCTGGGTAAAGATGAGGATGACAGGACACTCAGGATGGTCCTGCTCTTTTCCCTGTGCTGCTGGGGAAGGTTCCTGACTGTGTCTCAGCCACCCTCTGCCCCAGCAGTGCTCTGGGGGGACACAGTTCCCTGCTCTGACCTTAAAAAAGGAGATCAGAAGCTCTGGGAGCCACAGGGAGCAGCTGAGGACTGGGATGCTCCTGTTCTTGGGCTGTAGGAGCCTCCAGCAGGAGCATCCCCCTGCCCCAGGGGTGAGAGTTCCTGTCACCCTTCTCCAGAGCCCCAGTGCCAGTGGAGCAGTCCCAGGTGTTCCTCTGGGAAGCAGAGCTCCAGCCCTGCCATTTCCACCATGGGCTCACCCAGGCTGCTCCACAGGGAAGCCCAGAAGAGCCCAAATAAGAAACACATTGGGGATTAGTGGGAGAGATAATTCCAGCAGACAGGGCTGGGCTGGCCTTGATTAGTGCAAATCACAGCGATCGCTGCTGCTTGCAATCCCAGCAGAAGCAATTCCTTCTTAATTGTGATTTCTTCCTGATTGTGTTTGGGGGTTTTCTCCCTCTGGTGTGGAGTTGAAGGGACCTTGACATGTAGCTCAGGATTAGATCTGGTCCTGTCAGGGAATTGCTGTAATCTGATTACACAGGACTGTCCCCCACATCTGTGGCATGATGGCTTTAATTGAACCTGAACTGTGCTAAAACTTCATTTGTTTTTTTGACCAAGAAGAAATATTTCAGTTGAACACACCTTGGGCTCTCAGAAGCCAGAGCAGCGCCTTGGTCCCACTTTGCACTGAGGGTGTCTGGCAGCTGAAGGCACTTTAGCTAAACCACCCTCAGGTGCAGCAGAAATGCCACCCAGGTGGTGCCACAGGGGGGAAATTTGGGCAACCCAAGCAGCAGGCCGCTGTCAGAGAACCCAGCTGCTCCAGTCAGATGTTTCCATGGGTCCTGGGATGTGCCCTGGGGGCTCTGCCAGGCTGGAGGACGGACCCTGCTGTGCCCAGGGGTGCTGCAGGGAGAGGCTGAGGCAGCTCCCAACCCTTCCCTCTGTGCTCCCCACACTCCTGCTTCCCACCAACCATCACCTGCAGGATCTGGTGACTTCTCAGAGGATCCAGGAGCCCTCCAAGCAATTAAGTGAACTCCTGCACCGCTCAGTGCTCACTGCAGGGACGTGCTGGGGCCGGTGCCACATCAGCAACCCCACTCCAAGCAGAGCTGGGACAGCAGCACCAATGTCCAGGGAGCCCCCAAGGGCTCTCTGATTTGGGGAGGGCTGGCAGTGAGGGCCAGGGGTGCCAGCTGGGCTGGTGACCCCAAATGCAGCTGCAGCCATTTGAGAATGTATCACCCCAAGAGGGTGAGGGTAGGGGGTGTCCCTTTGTTCAATTGCAGGATGGTTTCTTTATCTAAAAGAAGGGATAATTAGTGCCTTCTGGAACAGACAGCCCTTCCCTGGGCACAGAGCAGGCTGGAGAGAGATCCCTGGGTGGGAGTTCAGCCCTTTTCCTCACCGCCTCCCTGACCTTGCCTCTGTCCATCCTGGTCCATTTAGGATCTCTGCTCATTCATCCCTACACTTCTCTCTCCCTCTCCATGCATGTCAGATTTCACCCTCCCTTCCTACCTGGAGAGCTGGAATTGGAAGGTTTTGAGAAGCACTTTTGGAGACAGCCCTCACCCTTTGTTTCTCCGATGGCATCTGGTGATAATAACAGCGCAGCAGGCCCAGACCTCCTGGCTTCAATTACTTTACAGGATCAGCTAATCCCAGTTAAAATTACCTTTGTAACTGAAGGATAATTGTAAATCAGGCTCTCTCCTGCACTCGGGTGTGCTGAAAAATCGTTGCTGAGGTGCTCCGTGTGCCAAGGTTGCAGAGATCAGCGGATGAGGAGCAGGCGCTGGGAGATGCTGTCCCAGAAGGTTGGTTTTTCTTTTCAAAGCAAACTCCAAACAGATGGGCCCTTTTTTCCTACAGCTCTGTGGAGTGGGATGTGATTGAAGTGATGGAAAGGAGACATTTCACAAGGGTTTTTGCCTGGGTGATTTTCAGTCTCCAAGGATTGAACTTCTCTCAGGATTGCTCCATGAGGAGGCTGATGCAGAGGTTGGCTCAGGACAGCAGAGCCCTCCTGCCCCAGGATTCTGGGAGCAGCATCCCCGGGACAGCTGTGAAGCCCCCAAAACACCAGCACAGAGCCCCAGGTCCAGGGGGGCTGCAGGCAGGGTGAGGGCTGGGTTTGTCCATCATCAGCTTTATTCCCTTTGTTGATCTCAGCCATGACTGAAACGAGAAGGCCTGATAGACCAAATGCAATGGTTTTAAACTGGAGGGTCCAGTTAGATTGGATATAATTTTTAAATGAGGGTGGTAAAACCCTGGCACAGGCTGCCCAGAGAAGCTGTGGCTTCCCCATCTCTGGAATTGTCCAAGGCCAGGTTGGATGAGGCTTGGAGTAACCTGGTTAGTGAAAGGTATCCCTACCCATGGCAGGGGCTGGAATGAGATGGGCTTTAAGATTCCTTCCAACACATCCTGGGATTCTGTGATTCCATGATCTCTGGCTGGAGCCTCCCTGGGCTTTCCAACACCTCACAGTCTCAGGACATTTCTCTGGTACTACCACAGAGCAAATCCTGCCATGATTCTTCCTTACACAGCAGACAAATCTCTCTTGAATTGCTTTATCCAACCACTGTGTTCTGCTTTATTACTTTGACCTTACAGTAACTTCCATGCCAGTTCCTTCAAATTTTTCCTTTAAAAGCTGAGATTCCCCAGCTGTGACCCAGCTCTCATTGTGGTCACCTCTTCCTCTCTGCCCACCCCTCCTGCCAGCCTTGCCCTAGCATCCATGGCAATTCCAGCACCTGCCCCTGAGCAGCAAAATTATTTTCCCTGGCAGTTTAGCTGTAAGTCCTGATGAAGGATCAGACAGACTCTAAAGGCTCAGAGACTCAATAAACTTTATTAAGTCCATGACAATCTGAACACTCTCTCCACAGACTCTGATATGGCACCAGGTTTCAGGAATTGCTTGGTGCATCCCACAGAAAACCCCACTCCAGCATTGTTTGGCAGAACTTATCCACAACTGCAGAACAGATCTCTTAAAAAATAATAAATGAGAGGCAGGTGTATTCCAAGATAAATCATCTGGTCAGGTGCTGCCAAGAACAGCACGGAGTTAATCCTGAGCACATAACTCTTCCTGTGAGATGCTGTGAGGCCGTGTCCTGTGACCATCGGGGCAGCCCTGGCTGCCTTCAGCTCCCTGGCTGGGATAGAGAACCCCTGGCAATCCGGAGGGTGTGTTCAGCCCCAAAACTCCCACCAGCTGATTCAGTGAGGGTGGGGCACAGCACAGTGCAGGGTGGGTGGCAGGCCCGGGTAATACAAGAGCAGAGCAGCTCTGCCCCTCTCCCTGTGTGCAGGAGATTCTCCTTTCTCCTTCCAGTCCAAGAATTTGCCAGTGCAGGAGGGAGAGAGGGAATTTTCCTAATTAAAGTAAGGGTTAAACCCAGCACAACACACTGGGAATACAAAGGGCAGCAACATGCCACGTGCAGCCTCTGCTTGCACCGGGGCTCCAGTAAAGGTTTGTGATGTCTGGAGTGAGCTGAGAACTTTCCCAAAGAAAGATAAAAATGGGGAAATAGTGGCATGATCAATGTTGCTATTTTGTCCTCCTCAAATTGTTTTTCTTGTGTAAGTATAGCCCAGCACTCCGGTGCCATTAGTCCTCTCCCCTATTTTTCAGTCTGCTTTATGAAAGCTATTGATCTCCAGCTGCTCGAGGATCCGTCAGCCCCGGCTCATCCCAGCCCATTACAGACTCTGCTCTCTGCAGTGATGGGGGATCAATGCTGTCCTGGCACACTCACACTCCAGCCCGAGTCTGGCTTTATAGATCTGTGGGTTCTGAGGAACCTGGGGACACTGGCAGGTGACAGGGCTGCCTGAGGCAGCGGGGAGCAGGCTTGGATCGCCCGGCAAAGCCCCATTCCAGCAGCAGATCTGCCTCTCTGCTGCTGGGCTCGCCTTAATGATCTTTGATTTGCCTCTTCCAGCACATAAATAACTGTGCAAGGCCAGGAGCCTGCTCAGAGGGAGGATGAGGGGGAAGGCAGAGGCTTTTTCCTGTTGGTGTTCTGCAGAGGAGTGAGGCCGTGTCTGTGCTGGCTCCATCCGCCCTCACCTGGCTCATTCCCTCAGCACCTGAGAGGTGTGAGGCCAGAGAGGATTAAGGAGATTTTCACAAGTTATCTGAGATGGATTTGCATGAGTTTGTTCAAACACAGACCCCAGGGGGCTCCATGGCTGGAGTGTGTGCCCAGGGAGAGCCAGCATTCCATAGTCCCAAGGCTCAGGGACCAGCCACATACCCACAGGTCTTTTATTCCCTGTTCTAAATTACATCACCAAAGCTGGAGGCTGTTCATGGGCAATTTTGAGTCAAAACCAAGCAGAATTTTTCTATTAACCAGGTTACCATGAATAATGCAATCCTGCTGTGGAGGTGGCAGCTTTTACAGATGTCAAAAGGGTTTTGCTGAAGGGGTGAAAGTTTGGGTGTTGATGGGAGGAGAGTGTCAGAGCGTCAGAGGCACCCAGAGTACCTGACCTGGGGGTGCTGCTGGTGTCCAGCAAAATGTTTTCCCTGCCCTGTTTGCAGGGATCAAATCCTGCAGCAGCTACACCAGCTGATTGTCCTCATCTCCATCCTCCTGCCCACAGCAACCGAGCTGGTGAGGAGTATCTCCATCCACACCAGCACAGCAGCCAGGCTTGGCCAGCCCGGGAGAACCTCATTTCGCAAGGTGGCAATTAAAATTTTATGCTCTGAGTTTTCCCTGAATGATTTTAAACCATCTTTTCTGATGACTTCCTAGTAGCAAGTTGAGTAAATTAGAATCTGAATGCAATCAACATCCTTGATTCCGATGCCAGCCGGGGTCCGTCGGGGAGGCTGCGTCTGAGCAGCTCTGCCTGACTAAGAAGGTCAAGGGCTTGGAGCCCTTGGAGGCTTTGCCCTTGGAGTATTGTCAGAGAGGGAAAGAAACACCAGAAAGTAGGACACAGTCCCCCAAGCAGCACGGAAATCCCACCCTGCTCAGCAAACTTCACTTCTTTCCCTCATTTGCGTGTTTTCTGTCAGGTCTCAGAGATGGGACTAAGATGATAAATGAATAAAGGAGCTGCAGCAGCAGCTGAACCAGAACCAGCCTGTTCCTGTCTGTGGGGCCTAAGAGGGCACAGGGACAATGCTCAGCACCCACTGCACAGCCAAGGGTGCTCTCAGGTCAGTTCTGGAGGGGTCTGACATAGAGATCTCATTCCCTGAGTCTCTCTCCTCTCCACCACTGCTCCAGCCATCCCTGGGCTCCCAGCAGTGCCTGCTGCTCCAGGTGGCTCCGTGTTCCCATCTCCACCTGCAGCAAGGTGATGTCTCTGTGGGAAGGTCCTCGGGGGCTCTCAGCATCCCCCACACCTGATCAGTCTGTTCAACGCCCCACAGCACAAGCTGTGCTGTGCTCAGCGGGGTCAGGAGGCACCAAGCACACGGGGAAGGAAGGAATGACATGCTCCTGGGCTCAGGACCAGCAGAAGGCATCGGCTGGGCAAGGGCCACGTGCCCTGCACGCACAGGGACGTGCCACGTCTGCTGGCACTGGGGACACTCCATCGGGGCAGCCTCACAAACACACAGCCATTGAACTCCTGGAGCACAGCCCCCAGGAGAAACCTTTGGATGGAGACAATCCTCCACGAGGAGAGGGGAGGGAGAGCTTTCCTTTCCAGTTACCAGCCCGGCGGTTCTGATACACTGCAGCTGCAGGGGAGTGGGGACAATCCCCCCAGCCCTGGTGAGCTCGGGGTGGCTGGGATGGGCTCAGCCTTTAATAATTCACAGAAGGGCTCGGGGGGTGGCTGCTGGCAGCCCACGCTCCTGCACCAGTCCTGGTAAACTCAGCTTGCACCCAGCACTGCCATGGGCTCTCATGGATGGGACCCTCCTTGGTGGGGAGATACCCAGGAATGTGCCGTGGGCATGTGATGTCCAGGATCACCAGGAGCCGGCGGTCAGACTGGGCATTTCCCTGTGGAGGAGGTGCCATCCCAGAGGCAGGAGCTGTAATCTGGCACGGAGGAAGCGTGGGGGTCCCTGGGGAGCAGCAGCTTGGCCATTCCAGGAGCTGTGGTGGGTACCATGGCTGGAGCTGCTCCATCTCCCAGTGCCCCCCATGGAATGAAAGCCGGGATTGTTTCACCTCCCACCCCGGAGCCGGAGGTGTGTAAACAGTAAGAGCCGCTCCCGGCACACTCGGAGCGAGGGAAAAACGAGTTGTTGAAAGGATGACAACCGGCTCTGCCCGGGAGTTCACCTGGGCAGGGAGCGGGGGCGGGAGGAGCATGGAGCGAGGGACGGGGAAGGTGGGAGGGCCCCGGGAGGAGAGAAGATGCTTAGAAAAATGTATCCTTTATTTTGGGAGCAGAAAATACTCTCTATCGCTTCCTGGCATCAAAGGATTTTCATTTTCTTGCTCCTTGAAGTAGGAAAGGCAGGACCGCGGGAGGTGGAGCGGGGCGGGCAGGGGCCGGACGGATGACAAGCACCCTGTGCAGCTTCGCTCTCCCGGGGACAATCAGGGCTCGGGAAAAGCCCAGAAAGATGCTTTACCGTGGAGTGTTTAGCGCTGAGGTCATTGCTGCCCTTCCCCTCTCCAGCCTTCTCCTCCCTCCCTGCTTGAGGGACCAGGCTCAGGGATTCCCCAGGAAAACCTGCCATGCCCCAGGCGCTCCCGCCGTGCTGTGGGTGCCTGTTTTGGGGACAGTCACAGTGGGGACACGGCTCCATCAGAGCAGTGATTGGTCAAAGCAGGACCACCGGGGCTCCCCCACGCCTCACCGCTGTGACCGAGGCTCACGGAAAGTCCTTTTTCCTCCAGAAGGCTTTCCAAAAAACTGACATTTGGTAGCAGCTAAGATCCTTCCATCCTTCAAAAGCATTTCCCACACAACACTCCAGGGAGGATTTATGCTCCGCCGCTGCTCCCTGGAGATCGATGTCCCAAGGCACAGAGATTTCTTTCCCACCCACCAGTGCCTAAGAGAAGCTGCCCAGGACCGGGTGGCATGAAGGGACAGCCGGCTCCTGCACGTTGTTACCACCTGGTGGCACCAGAAAAGGTTGTCGGAGCAAGAACTAATTAATTCCAGTCGCAGTCCTTGGCTTGGGAATTTCCGCGCAGTTTTTCGGCTCGCTGTGGTTCGCCGTGTGGCTGTTAAACACCGCGTCAGGTTTTATAGCCTCAGGGTTAATGTTCGCGGGCTTCAGCCCCGCAGCAGGGGCTGAGCACTCCAATAAGGGATGGGGGGACTTTTCCAGCAGAGCTGGGGGCCCTGCGCCCTCCGCCCGCCCTTCCCGCGGGGCTGGCACGGCCACGGCACCGCATCTTGCCCTGGCTGGCTCACAGGAGTGAGACTCGCTGCCTTGACGATGTCAGGCAGTGATTCTGCGGGATCCGAAACCCTTCAGAGCGATCCCAAATCCAGCTGGGGTTGGATTGTCCCCTCCGCTTTGGGCGCAGCGGGAGCGAGGAGCGGGGATGGCTGCTGGGACCAGCCGCATGCCAGCGCTGCCAGCAGGACACCTTCGGGGCTGGGGTGGGTCTGTGGGGGAAAACCCACCCGAAAATCCTCCCCAAGCAGGGAAGGAGGCATCAGCACCGCGGCCCCGGGGGCTGGACCTGCAGGAGCAGAGGTCGGGGCCCCGCGGGGCCGCATGCCCGGCTGCTGACAGCAGCCAGCAGCTGGATCTCCGGGAGCCTGGAAGTGACCCTAAAACTGTCCAAACAAACCCCGTCTGACATCTGGGCCGGCTGAGGCACAATCTGTCACTGGCTCTCTGTCGGTGCAGGGGCCGAGCGCGGCAGGAGCTCGGCAGGGCTGTGGGTGTTCTCCTTCTTCCCGGGAGCGTCCCACAGGGACAGGGCTGGAGCTCCCCGCCACAGCCACAGCGACACCTCCTTCCTCTCCGCTAAAACTCTTCCTCACCCCCCCGGCAGTGGCATGGACGGCACCAGGAGAGGGGAGATGGGGGGACAGTGTGTGAGGCACCCAAGCTGCTCCCCACCAGCTGTGCTGCCCTCCCGAGCGGTCTCCCCAGGGCTGCTGCTGGAGGTGACGGAGCTGCCGGGACGGCCCAGGATAACAGGACTCACCTGAGCTGTCTCTGTCCCCATCCAGACCCGTGCAGGGCTGCAGGAACCTCCCACGTCCTTCCTTTGCCGCTGATATGGCTAAGCAGGAGGTAAATTGAAGGCAGGACATCTGATGAAAGAGCTTAATTGCTTCAGGTTACGTTCAAAAAACACGGCCTAAATTAAGAGGTGGGGGGAGGTTGCAGCTCTTGATGGCTGGAGAGATTTATGTGTCTCAGCTGCTCCTGATCAGCCCTGGTCACCTCCAGTTCCCCATTGCCTGTTTTCCACCTTCCAGGATTGCCCCATGTGTTGAAATGTTTGGGTGTCCCCAGAGGACTGAGCCTTGGCCCCCATTAATCCCCCCTTGCTGACCCGACAACAGGGAGGAAATTTGCCTCAATTAAACGTGTAAGGTCTCATTTCCCTTTGAAGTCAGAGTGGCACCAGGAACTGCTGGGGAGGTCTGGAGAATAACCAGAGAAACTGAGCCCAAAGTCTTAAAATTAAGGAATTGCACTCTAGAGATAAGCCTAAGCCTATGGAGCAGCCCAGCTCCTGTCTCGTCTCCCTCAGGAGGGTGCCCACATTCCCAAAGCAGAGCTGAACACCCTGGCAGGGAGGGGAGAGCAATATAGAGATGCCAGAAAGAGTGGTGAGAGACTCCTAATCCCCTTCAGCACTGTCCAAGGGAAGGAAAACCTCCTTATGCTTCCTTTTGGGCTCAGTTCTCCAAGGATGTGGAGATAGCAGCTAGCACTGACACCTCCAGAGCTGGGGGTGAAGCCCCCAGGTGCTGCTGTGCCTCGTGTGGGTGTCCTTGCAGGATGAGGGGTGAGCAGAGAGCTGCTCTGCAGCCCCATCCATGCAGGGAAGGCTCATCCTGCCCGGAGCCACCCAGCACTCCCGTGCTGGAATGAGACCTGAACTCACCCAGCCACATTTCCTGCATCTTCTGGCGCAGTGGGAATAACAGATCACCAGCTCCTGCCTGTCATCCATCCTGCTTATTTCCTGCACAGGGCCTGATTTATGCCAGCATCTCCTTTCCCTGTGCCATCGGCGCGTGCTGATGGATGGCCCCGCTCCCTGCTCTCGCTGTCCCCTTGCGCTGCACCAAACCATTAATTCTGTGCCAATGTAAACCTGTCTCACCTTCAAGACTTTAATTTTGCAAAAGCATAAACACCTTATAATCCCTCTGTCTTTATCTGGCTCCGGAGCTTTTCCTCCCCTCCCTTGGCTGGGGTTATCTGGGGTGAGGATGTGGCTGCAGAGGGGGAACAGCAGAAAACGTGGCCAGTGGGGCTGCACCAGTCCCAGCACGGGGGACAGCTGGGAGGGAGATTCATTCCCCACCCCCATCATTCCTCTGGAGCTCAGAACAGCCTCTGCATAATTCTGGAGACATGCAGAAGGTGCAACCAGGCACAGTAAGTCATTAAATCCCAGGGTCAAGTGCTTGGAGAGCCTCTAAGTGGCCTAAGCCAAATTTCCAGACCCTGAACAATGCCCAGATCTTCTGTGCAGGGGGTGGATCTCACCCTGAATGAATCCCAGGATATCCTGGGGTTTTAGTCCTGATGACAGAGTGAAAATGGAGCGTTGTGAGGGCCTGGGAATGGCCACTCAGCACTGCCCCACACTGCTGCTCTGCCCTGCTCTGCTCACAGCCTGGCAGGCACTCAAAGGTCCAGATGAACTGTCATCTGGGTGGGAGGCAGGCAGGACTCATGACACTGCTTGGAAGCTCCACACAAGAGTGCCTGGGGTCCCTTCCAGCGATTTCAGCATGGCCAGGAAGGAGAAGAAAACTCCAGTGATGTGGCAAGAGCAGCTTTGTAAGCCCTGGCACTGCACAAGGGTTGGACACGGTGAGCTCAGAGGTATTTTCCAGCTTCATATTTAACGGTTCCAAGGGACATGTGTGTCACTGCCCTGCTGATGAATGTGTCAGTTCCTGAGAGAGGGGCACAAGGAGCTGCAGCCACCAATGTCCCTGGGCCAGCCCCAGGGCAGAGCTCCGACCTGCACAGCCCAGATGGATGGACAGAGGCACAGCAGGTCACAATCTGTGCCAGCACTGCCCTCCCCTCAGTCCCCAGTGAGTCCTGCAGCGTTTTGTCCTTCCTTCCCCCGTTTTCCTCTTCCCCCTTTTTGATTCTTGTGTCATTTGTCTCAATCTTCAGCAATTCCTACAGTATAGAAAAATCCATGCCACTCCTCCCTTTGGGGAATGACGTTCTGCAGTTCCGTGGCTGCCATCCATTCAGTGCCAAGTTATGAAAATGAAGATATCTTTCAACACTACAGACCTGCTAATCAGGGGAATGGCTTCGGAGGGCTTTTGTGGGCTCTGTTAATTTGTGCTGCATTGAGCCACGCAGAGCTGAGAGGAGCATTAGGGGCGGCAGAGAAGGGAATAAATCAATGCAGGGATGGAGGAGTGCTGGGCTGGCTGTGCTGGGGCTGCCGCGCTCTCACTTAAACACTTTCCATCCATCAGAGCCCGCAGGTGGAACTCTGCCTCCCAGGCAACAGGTTTTGTCCTTCACAGCTCAGCATGTGCTGTGCAGGCTCCTCAGGGCAGGGAGCAGCTGATCCTGCCTCACCTGGCTGGCCCAGCCCCAAGCACCCCCAGCCTTGCTGGGAGCTCTGCCCTGGGGGCTTCTGCAGCTCAGGGCAGCAGCTCTGGGGTGCTGGGAGGGGCTGGGCACCCCGTGGTTGCTCTGTGATGACACTGACAGAATCATGGAATCACAGGATGGTTGGGTTGGAAGGGACCAAGGGGCCTTAATGTTCATCCTGTTCCACCCTGTTCCAGGGGCAGGGACACCTTCTGCAATCCCAGGTTGCTCCAAGCCCTGGGACACTTCCAAGGCTGGGGCAGCCACAGCTTCCCTAGGCAACCTGTGCCAGGGCCTCCCCACCCTCACAGCCAGGAATTGCTCCCAATATCCCATCTTACCCTACCCTCTGGCAGTGAGAAGCCATTCCCCTTCTGTCCTGGCCTTCCAGGTTCTTGTCCCAAGTCCCTCTCCAGCTCTCTTGGAGCTCCTTTAGGCACGGGAAGGGACTCCAAGTTCTCCCACTGTTGTGCTGAGACAGGAGAAGACAAACCCACCCCTCTCCTCAGAGGTGGCCCAGTTGAAGTTTGGCTTGCCCACAGCAGAGGTGTTCCCTCTGTGAGCAGCATTCCTCTGGGAATGCAGAGAGGTGACACCTGGCCAGAGCCCTGTGGTTAATGCCAGCACCCCGTGGATGCCCTGGGAAGAGGAGAAGCTGCTCTGTGTTCTGCTGGGCAGGTCCTGCTCATCTCGGAGGCAGCCCAGGGAGGAAGTAATTCGACACATCCATTAATAATCAGCACTTCCCGTCCCCCACCAGTGCCAACAGCCTGACTTTGGGAAATTCATAACTTCTGCTAAGTGGGATTTTCCTTTTATCCTAATGGCCTCCTGGCAAACAGAATCCATCAGCCTCCCTCCGCAGTGCCCATTTCCCATCCTTCCAGAGGGGAGGCTAAGGGGATGCAGGGCAGACCCTCCATGCAGGGGTGCAGGGAGAGCCTTCCTCACCCGGGATCACCAGGAGCACGTGCCATTCCCTGTCCTCCTTTTGGCTGAGAGGGAGCTCTTGCTTCTGAAGGAAATGTTGCATTTTCATTGGGTTTCATTCTTTAGGAAAAGGAATCATTCATGTCTCTTGCCTTTGAAACCTGCAAGTCTTATCATCTTGCTGTTAATAATGTTCTTTTTTTGCTGAAATGTTTCAGAACAGCAGCTTTTAAGTCTTTTCTGTGGTCAGACAATGGGGAGATGGCTTCAGCTCCATGCCTGTGAGTGGCCTCCAGGGAATTTTAAGGGAGAGAGATGGTGAAGTTCAGTACCAAAGAGATGGATTAGGATTGTTACCAACTCAGAATGCTGCTCAGAGTGAAAGGTCAAACAAGGTTAAGGCCTGGCTGGGGTGATGGAGTTGGGGTTTTCCTACACAGAAATGAGGTGAAAAGAGGAGCCGGGGGGGGTGCTGGGACCCCAGCACTGGCTTGACCAAACAGGAGAAAATACCTGGATGGTTCAGAGATGGTGCAGTGTCCAGAGAGCTCATCCCATCCAGAACACATGGATAACTCAGGGAGCAGCCATCTGCAGAAGAGCCTTTTACAAGCACCGTTTGCTCCTGGTATTTCACCAAGCACTGCATGAACCAGCCAGTGCCCTTGGATACTGAGAAATGGGTAGAAAGGAAGAGTTTTGGAGTTCTCACTGGGAATGAGGTGCCTGAATGAGGATAAGTTTTACACTTTGGAAAGAAACATCACCTCTGGCTTCCCACCATGGGGATTTGCCCTTCCCTGCCACAGCCCCTAGGGAGTGAACCCTGGTTGTCACTGGGACCCCCTTCCTGTGGATAACCCTGGAATGGCACCGCTGTGGGAAGCACAGGGAGGTGACATGGCTGCAGGTCCTCCCAGGAGCTCTGGATGTGTTTTCCCTTCGCCTGAGGAAGCTCTGGGTGAACCTCTGCCATTTGTTTTGGGGTTTCCAGGAGTGAGGAGAGCTCGTGGTGCCTTTGGAGAAGACATCAATGGCTGGCAGCCTGCAGCCCTGCCCTCAGCCCCCTCCCCACAGCCACAGGAGAAGGAAGGCACAGGCAGGAGGCGCTGGGACTGAGGCACTGCAAAATGCTCTTTGTCAGAGGAGGAGCAGAGATTTTCATGCATTCTGTGTACATTCCTTCTGGGCTGACTCTGTCTTTGTGTTTCAAAATCTCCTGGTAACTCTGTCTTACTGCACTCTGCCTTTCAGCTTTGTGGGTTTTGCTTTTTTTTTTTTTTTTTTTTTTTTTTTTTTTTTTTTTTTTTTTTTTTTTTTTTCCCCTCCAGCCTAGATTTTCTGGCTTGGTTTGGGGCTCTCCCACACCCACCCTCTGTAGCTGCTCCCAGTGCTCTGGCTGCCATCAGCTGTTTGGAGGCAGCAGAGCTCAGGGTGCTCTGCTCCCCCTGCTCACCCCAGAGGAGGGGATGCCTCTGCCTCTGAACACATGCTGCAGAACCAATGGGAGGTGAGGGAAATCTCTTCATTCCCATGGATGTTCCGTGAATCCCAACACCTGCCCTTGGGCATGGAGAACCAACCTGGCCTGGGTGGCTGAGCACCCGGAACAGCCCCAGCTGCTGTGTCCGGGATGAGTTTGGATGGCACCCTGGGATGGGGGGAGGCTGCTCAGGCATGGAGCAAGGCAGTGATGGAAAATCCATCTGAACACAGAGGTCCTTGAAGACAGGGCTAAAGCACCTCTTGTGCAGTGATAAACCTGCCTTGTCCCAGCTGCAGGAACCCTGGGCACTTTGGTTTCTTCCCTATTCTTAACTGAGTTTGACAAACATTTGGGGATTAAGAGCTATCATGAGGTATAAAAAAAATATGTAGAGATCAACATCCTCCATTGTATCAAAGAGGTTATCAAAATGCTTATTTCTTCATTCCGAACAAAACTTAGCTGAAGATAATTTCTTCCTGCCAAAAGGCCGGTGTTCAGTGAAATGGTGTTGGGAAGAGGATATAAAACCTTGTTCCCTTTCTCTATTGAAGTGGAGGGGAGGAAAAAAATCCCAAAATACCAAAGGCTTTAATGCTTCTCTCAGGGTATCTGTAGAAACATGAGGCTGCCCAGGGACTGCCAGGAGCTGCAGCTTCTACTGTCCCTGCCTGGTCCCACTCCAAGGAATTCCAGTGCTTCCCAATCTGCAGGAAAAGCAGGGAATGGTTTTCCTCCCCCTCGCAGGATTCTGCAGACTTGTTGTGTGGGCCCTTGACTCAGTTTCATCCATCCAGACTCTGCCTTTTTATTTTTTTAAGCAAACTCTTCTCAGAGATGATAAATGCCAGCCCAGCCTCGGCCATTCCCCTCATGCCATCCACCAGACCATGACACCAGCCTGAGCTGCAGAATCCCCTCTGGGTGTTGGCAGCCCACAATTTGCCCTGATGAATGGGAGGCTCCAAACACAGATACTGAAAGATAAGTTGCTCAAGAGGTTTAAAAAATGAACTGTAAGGATTTGGGGTAAAGAATATGTCGGTGTCTGCCAGGAGGGAGGGGAAGCTGGCTTTAACACCCTCATCATCCAGCCACATCTATCCCTGTGTGTGCACAGATCTGGAAGGAAATTTCGACCAATTCAGGCCTCTTTTCTGAGAGCACATAGAGCACTAAACTCGCAGTTCTCATGTAAAAAACAACTGCTGATTAGTTGGGTTTAAATCCTTATCAGCATCGAGGCACTGTTTGTTCTTGAACAAGGAGAGGCTAGTGTGGAGTAAGATTTCTCAGCAATTGGAAATTATTTTGAGGGACAGAGCAGGAAGTTTGCCTTTTAGCCCAGACCATAGGTAAGAGAAAACCTCATATTCCAAAGTACAGTTATGAGCCTGTATCCTCCCCACAAGCTCTGAAACACAGGGACTGAAACACAGAAAAGGGGCTGTTAAATGCTGAAATACTTTGCTTTCCCAGCTGAGGAGCCAGAGGTGACAGCAGTGTTTTTGCTGAGAGGAGACCACTCATCAGAGAATCAGGGAGTCCCAGGATGGTTTGGGTGGGAAGGGACCTTGAAGCTCATCCAGTCCCTGCCCCCCTGCCTTGGGCAGGGACAGCTTTCAGTGTCCCAGGGTGCTCCAAGCCCTGTCCAGCCTGGCTGTGGACACTTCCAGGGATCCAGGGACAGCCACAGCTGCCCTCGGCACCCTGTGCCAGTTCTGTGGTTCGTCCCTGTCACACAGGTATCACTGTGGCTGGTTCCCCTGGGTGTACTGAGCGCACTGGGCCCCTGTGATCATTTCTAGACCTCAAACCATTTTCTTTTACTGCAGCAAACTTGATTCTGAAGTTAATTTTTCCAGTCGACACACTGAGCTCTATTAACTCGCCAGCCTTTGTGAAGCTCATTAGGTGTCTGGGGTCTTTCCCTTCTGCCTCAAGGCCAAGGGAATGGTCTCGTTAAATAAGATGGCAGAATCTCCACGGAGGAGTTTTGCAGTTTGTGCCAATTAACAAATTCAGCAATGCTTTTAACTTTCTCTTTTTCAGGTAGCCCAGAGCCCCTGGGCCAGGCACACACTGCAGCAGGCTGTGTGTGTTCAGAAAGGGCTGTTAATAACTAGAATGGCCGCTCCAGGATTGGGAAGAGTTTGAAGCCCCCGGGAAGCTCTGAATGCAGAGGAGTGTGGCTGTGGTGGAGGCCACCCCGCAGAGAAAAAGGGAGCTCTGGCCTGCAGGATGTCCTGGGATGGAGGACTGAGGCAGGCTGGCTGTCTGAGGCCTCTGCTGGAAATGCTCACAAAGCCTTTAAAGCAAACAAAGTTCCCTGAAACTGAAAAGGTACCATTTGAATGCGCTCAGAAAGAGGAGGTTTGAGCGGCACGATCCATTCTGCCTCCGAAATGTCACAAAACATTTATACAGCTGCTCAGTTGGCATTAAAATCTAGGTCTTGTGCAGGAACATGGCAAACAGCTCCAGGTCACTGGGAGAAGTCCAGGACCTCCAGCCAGGGGTGGCTGGGGCCGCTGGCGTCCGGCAGCTGCGGCGGGAGCAGCTCCTCGGAGCAGATGAGCCGCAGCCGCGGGCGGTGCCAGCAGCCACCGCTGCCGACCTTGGCAGAGCTCGGGCTGGAGAGCGCTTTCCCTGCGCAGTGCGAGGGACTGCTTCCCGAAGGACTGCTTCCCGAAATACCGCATCCAGTGCAGGCAGAACTGAAGAGGATGGAGAAAAGGAACAAAAGGAGAGGGAGGTGCCAATATGGGCAGAGATATCCCGTTCCCTTGGCTGTGAGAGCGGGAGCGGAGCTCCCTGGTGAGCGCACAGCCTCTCCTGATGGTGGGAGCCGGGAAAACACCAAGCACTCGTTTCGGAGCACTGGCTAGATGGGCAGGAGAGTGGCGGCTCTGTCTGCTCGTTATCTCCTCTCTCCACTGCTCCCGTTCCTCACAGCCTGTCTCACCCTGTCCCCCTTTGCTGTCCCCTCCTTTGTCACCCCGCCAGTGGCCGATCCCGCTGCGGTCGCTCGAAGGTGCCTCGGTCCCTCCCGTGCCCGGGGGCAGCTCAGGCACCGCTGCCACCTCCGTAACCAAGAGAGCAGATGGGAGGGCGAAGAGAGCCGTCCCTGTGTCCCACCCCTCAGGAGCTGCCCCGTGCCCTCGCTGACAGCCCGGGGCGAGCACCGGCGCTTTCCTCCAGCCCGGAGTAGAGGTCTGCGGCTTTGGGTGAATATCCCAGCTTTGATCCTTTCTGCTGGCTGCGGTTCCCTGTTTACAGAGACAACCGCAGCTCTTTGTATCCGCACTCATCAGCTCCTCGGAGGCGTTTCCTGATCCCCACGATACGGTCCCAGTGTCTGCGCGGGGCTGAGCCACATCTCCGCGCTTCCCAGCCTGCCCCGACACATCCCCCCGAGCTTCTCGGCACTGATCTGGGTTTGTTGATGGTGGCAGCCGTCCCAGACAAACCCAGGGGGGACGGAGCTCTCCTCCCCAGGCAAGCACGGCTTTTGTTCCCCAAAAGGCCAGCGTAGGAGGAGACCCACCTGGAGCAGGCAGCGCACGGTGAGCGGCGGGCAGCGCTCCATGGAGGACATGCCTCGCTTACTCTGCCGCTCCTTCACGTGCATTAGGGGGTTTTTTTGGTTCTGTTTTATTTTTTTTCCCCCCTTCTTTTCTTTTATCCTCCCAGCCCTTCTGGCAGGCTTTTGACTGCGCATAATGACTTGGAAGGTGCGGCGAAGGTTCTGGCAGCCGCGGGGCGGGAGCTCGGCCAAGGCGCGGGGCCGCACAGTGGTTTCATCCCATTTGCAAACTATAAGGCTGCCTTTGAGCGGGGGGGCAGAGCAGGGAACATGTGCTAAACATCATGTCGGGAAGCTTAGCGCATTACAGGGAACAGCGCCGGCCACGCACAAACGGAGCTGCTCTGCGAGCTGCGAGAGGCAGGCGCAGGCAAGAACCGTCTCTGTTGATTTAGGGCTGAGTGAACAGTTCTGGCAGGGCAGGTAGGATGGGCTTCTCCAGGTGTTACAGTCGAGCAGAGTGGCATAAATCAGAGAGCTCTGCCCGTGTCTGTCAAACCCTCGAGGAGAGCTCTGCGGGGTCTGGGGGCGCACAAAGGAGCACAGCGTAACGCGGTGGAGAGTCCTTGGGAAAATAAAAACCCAGACACAAGCATGTGCTTCCAGGCTGGGCCCCAAAAACCTTCCCTCAGCCACCTGGGGTGGCACAGAGACATCTGCTCCTGCTCAGCACTGCTGTGTCCCCAGGGGCTCATGTGCCAAGTGCCTCCAAGAGCCCCAGAGTAAGCGGGCAAGCAGCACATCAACCCTCTACCCACCCGCAGTGTTTCTGTGCTTCCCTTCCTGCCCTTTGTCTGCTTCCCTTCCTGCCATCCAGAGGCCACGACATTTGATGTCCTGAGGTGGACCCCGGGTGCCCAGGGTGCTCTCACAACCAGAATACCTGCAGGACTGACAGGCTCCATCCATCATCGTGCTCCTTGGGATGGTGGCGTGGACGGAAGAGTGAACTTCAGAGCTGGAGCTGTGTGTGCTGACTGATGGGATCGCTGGGTCAGGTTCCCTGGGATTTCAGAGGAAGGTTCAAAGCTCCAGTTAAAAACTGACATCTCCCCTTCAAAGGAATTCTGGTGTGTCCCTCGCTTTCCCCTCCGCATCTGGCAGGAGAGCATCTTGTCCAGGTCGGGACTGCGGGCAGGGGCTGCTGGCAGCAGCAGCCAGAAAAGAGTCCCAGGTTCTGGGTCTTCCAGACCTTCTTGAGCTCTGAGCACCCACAAAATGAAGTGTCTGGGTATCAGTTTTGGGAAAGAAAAAGGGTCAAAGCAGCAGAAGGAAAGCTGAGAGTCTTTTGGCAGTTGGAGGAGGATGTTCTCCCTGCCAGGCCAAGGGTGAGCACAGGCCATCCTACACACTCCACTGCAGCCACAGCTCCTGCCCTGCTCAGCCTTGGAGCATCCACTGTGCCAAGCAGTGGGACCAGCTCAGGATCAGAGGGGTTTGGGCTGTGCTGGGCAGAGCCAGCTGCTTCCAGGTGGGAGACAAAGATGCTGGTCCAACATCACCAAGCAGGGCCAAGCTCAGAGCCTCTCCCAGCCACTCCAGAGCCCAGCTGCACATCAGGAAGTGGGGCTGGATATGGCTCCCCTTTCCCTGGCCTGGTAGATCTCCCTGGTGATGCTCCACATCCCAGTGCACAGAGAAGGGTCCTCAGTGGCATCTCAGTGGCTGTGACCTTCCCTGCTGCTGCCCCCTCACCCCACGCTGAGCAGCAGCAGGTCCCACGTGGATGCTGCATCACCAGGGCTGGAGAGATGCTTTTTGTGGTGCTCACTTTCCACCCCAGCACACGAGCAAAGGGATGGAGCACCAACCTGCCAACCAAAGCCCACGGCTCCTGTTATTTCTTGCAGCACAGCATTCACCAACCTCCTCGGTTCTTGGCAGCCTTGCAACCAGAAAGGTTTGATACCCAGGAACTTGGAGGTGGCTGGGTGGTGACAGTCACAGACATGGCACAGGGAGAGCTCCTTCCCTCCAGTGCTCACAGCTCTGAAGGAGAGAGGTAACCACCCCACCTGGCAGGTGTGAAAGCAGCATCTCCCCCCTGTCACCCCTCTGGGAGGATGGAGCAGCAATTCCAACATCAGAGCTCCCCAAACCAGTCTGGCTCTGCAGGAGACCCTGGCACTGCCCCCCATGCCAGGCTGGGTGACAGCAGCCCCAGTCAAGCGTGGGCAGGGGGACACAGCCAGTGCCACCCTCTTTCCAGCAGCAGCTCTCTCTGCTCCACTGCTCCCTCTCTTTTTCCATTTGTTTGTTCATTCTTTCTTTATTCGCCACAATTGTCCTTAATGGAAACAGCATCTCAGCAGAGTCACCCCGCAGGAAAGCTCGAGCACAGAGGGATTTTTGTAGATGGCTTTAATAAAAACATTGAAGGTCTGTTGTTCTTATAGTGCTGTGTGATCCATTAAGTCTATTAAATACAACAGAGGAAAACTGTGAAAAAAGCCAGAGGAGGCCATGATGTCACAAAAAACAAATGAGCCAGGGCTGCTTTCTGCTCCTCTCCAGTTCCACGGCGCTGCCCTCTGCCTCCCCAGCCCTGCCCTGTGCCTCCCTGGCCCTGCCAGCAGAACAGGGGCCTGTGCTTGGTCACCCCTCACTTGCCACATGTGCAGGTCTGTTTGTGTGTAATTGGGTTCCCATAAATGTGTAGTTCCTAGATATGAATCCAGAGGATATTAAAGCTGAGGACCTGAGAGATCTGCTCCTCCCTGCTGCTCCTCCTCAACACACGTGTGTTGGGCCGTGTCAGCCATGTGTCAGCCAGGGGCTGGCCATGCTTTCTGTGCCCCTTGAAACATCTTTGTGACCCCTAAAACATCTTTGTGCCCTTGGAAATACCTTTGTGCCTCTTGGAACATCTCTGCACCCTTTAAAACATCTGTGCCCCACAGAATGCTCAGCAGCACAGACAGCCTTGACATGAGGATATGTGTCCCCTGCCACCTGCCACAGCTCAGGTGTGGCCAAAAGCTCCAACCTCAGCCTAAGCAAGGCTGGAATCCAGCCTTGGTTCCAGGACAGATTCTCCATCCCTCCCAGTACCAAGTGGCTGTGGAGGGGTGGAGGGAAATGTGCCAAGGGGGAAGAGTTCTTGGCTGGGGAGCAGCTGCAGGGGTGAAACTCCTTCTGCCAGGATGAGAGGTGAAGGTAAGAATGGGATGACTGAGAGCAGGCAGGGGCATCATGGCATGGGATCAGCATGGCTTGGATCATCAGAGCCTGGAATTGTCATAGCTGGGATTCTCCCTGTATGTCACACACATCTCCAGCTCTCCTGCACCACCCAGGCTTCCCATCATCACCAAAAGCTCCTCAAACACAAAGGCTGGACCTCCCTGAGGTCCAGGTCTGATGTACCCTCTGGGAAAGCTGAGGGTGTCACCCCCAACCCTCTCCTGACGCTGCAGTGATGATGGACTGCCTGGGAAGTGCTTGGAGATCCTCTGCTTGGAGAGTGTAAGGATTACTTTGCATTTAGCTCTTTATCTCTTGTACGTCTTTGTGCATCCTGGCTAGAACTCACTCTGATCTAAGCCTCTATTCCTAGAAAAGGGATTTAAGGAAGGCTTAAGGCAGGAGGCAGGGAAGCAGGGATGCTGGGGGTCTGAGCTTTGTGGTTCACTCAAGGGAAGGAGGAGAAGATGCCCGTGGGTGAACCCCCTGCACTGCTTTAGCACAGCCACACCACAGCCTGGGGAGGTGACCCAGAGCTGATCCCTCCACGCGCCCAAGGAAATGGTGGGACAGGCTGGAGCCAGCCCCCCATGGAAAACCATCCCAGGCCACTGGCAGCTCCGGGGAGTGCCATGGCCAGCAGGCATTCCAACAATTCCCTGTGCAATCAACATGGGATAATCCATCTCTCCTGTTTATTTACACAAGATTTTTTTGTTGTTGTTGACACTCCAGAACCTTCCTCCTCCGGTCCCCCTTCCCTGGGTTCTAGAAAACGTTAACTCCTGGTCTCACAGCAGCACCAGAGCCTTCCCAGTGCCAAATTAGGGAAGCTGATGGAATCAGGACAGGAATGGCCAACCCTGGGTTTGAGCCTGGGCATGGTGAGCAGGGAGAGCTGCTGCTGCCGTGTCCCCTGTCCCTCCCTGCAATGTCCTGTCCCCTCCACAGCTTTGCCCCAGCCACCTCAGTCACTGCTGGGTTTTCAGAGCTTCCCCACCCCCTTGGACACCCTGCCAGAGCCTGCCTGCCCCTACCAAAGCTCCTTTGTTGATATTTCGGCTGGGAGATAAAAGCACCCTCAGAGCTCGGGGTGCTCCAGCCCCAGCCAGATGGGCTTTCTCCAGGAAGAGCACAAGAAATCAGTCATGTACAGGGTGATTTTATCCCCTGGGTGTCCTCCCACATTCTGCTGGGCTGTGGTTTGTACTTTTGGAGTTGCTTAATCACCCCTTTGGACCTGCCTTTAAAGACGGTGCCTAATCTCTCCTGGAAACTTCCTAATACCTTTGGCTACTTCCCTGCTTTGTGGCCATGAATTACAGTGGGCCAGGTCAGTCTTTCCTCAGCATCAGCTCTCCTGGCTTTTTGCCATCCCCAATGGCCTCAGAGGGGTGTTCAAACTTCCAACAAACCCCCACAACCTGTTCATCCCTGCACATCCACTGCTCCAGTCACTAGCCCTTGGAATGGTATTCCATGGCTGGGACCCTGGGGAACCATAGACAGTATTTGGGACCAAAGCAGCAGAGAAGGGCTCTGTGTGTGGTTTGCAGCAGAAGAACAATTTGTAATTCTGCTTTTATTGTCCTGCTACCCAAGGGAAACATCACTTTGGCAGGAAGTCGTGCCACAGTGATTCGCAAGGATCAGCTTGGGCTGCTCAAGTTAAAAAAAAAGGAGTAAATCACAGAATCCCAGAATGGTTTGCTTTAGACAGGATCTTAAAGCTCATCTCACAGGTTTATGTGCCCACAATTCCACCCACCCTTCCAGCTCTGCTCTGGAGCAGGGCATCTCCAGAGGGTCATCACCCAGGATCCGCCCCACCTGGCCATGGGGACAGCTCTGGCATAGCCATGTCCAAGAGCCACCACAGACAGCAGGAAAAACCCAACATAAATTCCAGAACCCACATCAAAACCCACTCACAGTACAAAACCTGCCATTTCCTCTTCCTTTTTGGGGCACATACAGACCCCATACAGCAGCTTGGCCAGACCAATCCCCACATTAGGACCTCTTAAAGCGTGAGGCTTTTCCTTATCCTTCAGGGACAAAGTGCAGGTGTCTCTGCAGGGCTCTGCCTCAAAGCAGGAGACCCCTTGATTGCAGAATTGGGTCTGAATAAAGAAGTCTGGTCTAGGAATAACAACACTTGCAGTGATAGAGCACATTATATAATGTCCTATAATAAACGATATTACAGCATTACCCGGAGACAGGAATGCAGAGGGAAGGAAGGAACAGACGTGACAGTGATAAATCAATCTGGAGAAGAAACAGCAAACACAATATAATCTTTGCCTCCTTTTGTTTGGGGCTCTGTAGATGTTTCCAGGTTCGAATAACGGAGCTTGCAGAAACCTGCTCCTGCATTGAGCAGAGTTTATTAAACCCCTCCATAAACAGCCTCTGCAAGGCACCTCTCCCACTCCCCCTGCTCCTCTCTGGCAGCTGTTGGACAGATGTGCAGCGCTGCCGGGCAGGAGGGGCAGGACCTCCAGGTGAGATAATTCATCCTTAAATTGCTCCCGATGAGGATAATGTGGGATGTAAGGAAGCTGACAATAAAATTGGTTCTAAAAGTTGCCAATTAGCGAGGAAACGGGGAAAGGGGCGAGGAGAGACAGAGACTCCCTGATGTGGGCAGTGAAAGGCTGTGGTCTCAGGGGGCTGGAGCTGAGGGGCACCCTCACCCCAAAACACAGAGCAGGGCTCCCTGCAATGGGTATGAGAATGCTCCCCATTCCTGAGACTGTTCCACTGCTGTGGTTATGAGATAATTTAACTTTCGAGGCCTCCCTTCAGCAAGGGGCTTAATCACACATCTCATTTCCAACACTTAAGTGAGTCCATTGACTTCAATGATTTTCTTCAAAGGAACAACAGAGACATTTAAGGCATTGAGCCCCGCTGGATCAGCCCTGAGCTCTCCTCCCAGGACTCCAAATTGACCACTTGCTTTTATGTAGGGCTGGGTTTTCGCTCTATCTTTGATGCTGTAATTTACTGCTCTTATGACTTTTAACCAGAGGGAACAAGAGGGCTGCGATTATTTTTTTTTTAACTCTGGAAATTAGGAGGAAAAAATGGTGACCTGTGACTCCATCCCAAGGTATGAGGTTGTCATTCCTCATAAGATCTCCTGGAGTTTCACTCGGTCTGTCACGCTGCTCTGGCCAGGAGTTTTAATATTGGCATGAAGGAGAATAATGGGAAAACTGCCAATACTTGGAGCTGCTGTCTTAAGTAACATTAATCCAGCATTTCTAGAGTATTCCAGGTGGATTTGGGGTTTCCTCACACTGTTTTGGGGTGCAGCTCAAAGGCTGGTGTACAGCACAGCTGGTGGGAGGCCGCATGGCCTCAGCTGTCCCCTCTCTGCCAGACAAATGGGCATTCTGGGGACAACTGAGGGACACAGCCTGGCCCAGTGCCACAACTTAACCCCACTGGTCCATGGCCCCTGAAGGCTCTGAAGCCTAAAGTATTCACAGTTATGACTTTAATGAGCTTTGGCTCTCCATTCCCTTATTTATTTCTACAGGGAAAAAAAAGCAACATTTCTTCCTGTAGCAACATCTTCCCTTTCTGATGAGCCAGGGAAAAGCAGGAATGATTGTACCTCGTGCCACCAGCAGCTCCTGTCCAGCAGTGACCCCAGGACAAGGAGCCAGACCCTGGAGGGCCGGGTCCCTGCCGCCCATGGGCTGTGCTGAGGTGGTGACCACAGGGCCAGGCTGTCCTGGGATGGGGAAGGAGCAGAGGGAAAGAGATGGGCCAGGAGCAGGGCTGGGCTTCCAGCAGGATCCCAGTTTCCTGGATTGCAGCAGAGAGATCACCTGGGCTCAGTGAGGAGGGTGCTCTTATTCCCTCAGAAAGGGGGACAGGAGCAAAGCTGACAGGGCTGGGTCCCCAGGACCCCTTCCCTCTGTGCCATCCCTCTGCCTCATGCACTCCAACCAACCTCCCTTCTCCTCTCCTTCTCCCTTCTCCTCCCTTCTCCTCTCTGCTCTTGCCTCTTTGTCTCCTTCCATTTCTGCTCCCACCATGACTTCCCGTCACCTCCACGCAGGCCCTCCCCCCCTGCTTTATCTCTGGATACCAAGGAAGATTAGACTTTTTTAATTACGGATCATTTTGGCCGCGGTGTCTCCCAGCCTGGCCCAGCAGCCGGGCTGGCTCAGATGTTCCCGCGTGCAGCCTTTCTGCCTGGCTACACTTGTTTATTCCTCGTTCATTAGCTTTTTTTACGTTGCTGGAGATCTGAGGCACTCACATGGTGCGGGAGGCTCGAAGTGACAGCAGTAAAAGCCTCTGCTAGTGAGATTATAGCTGCTCTGAACTGCTGCTGGCGCGGGTGGGAGCGCTCAGAGGGCAGGGGCAGAGCACTGCCTTTGTGCCAGCTCAAAGGGCCCTGTCAGAGCGCGTCAGGCAGCCTCCTGGAAAAAGGGAACTTTCCAAAACCCCATGAGAACTGGCTAAATTAACCCTTTCCCTGGTGGCCACCCCTTGGGAGGCTCCAGGCAGGGGCAGGGAGCTGCCTGTGCCTGCTCTGGGCCCCACGATGGATTGTGTGTGTGCCTCATGCTCAGCACAAACCCACTGTCCCCTTTATCAACAGGCTTATTTCTATCAAATCAGGACAGAAACTTGGAAATCTTGCTGTAAGTCAAGTAGAAAATTATCAGTCCACAATTGAAACACTCCCCTTTGTCCTTAAGACATTAATTCCCTGAGCTGGCTCTACTCACACACAAGGCTTCACAGAGCCCTTGGCACTGGCCCGGTGGCCCACCCAACTCTGCAGCCACTCAATGTGGTCCCTTCTCTCTTTCCTGCCCTCATTCCTGTGAGATCCTGTGAGAGAGCAGCAGGAGGGGATGCAGAGGTGAACTCTGCACAGGGTGCTGCTGCATCTCTGGCAGCAAGGCAGCACATCTCCAGTAAAACCAAATTCCATTTAATTGCAGAGCATTCCTGAGCTAGTGGGGCAGAGGAAGCTGGGTGCTGAAGAAGCCGAATGGTCCTAATCAGCTACTCCAGAGCCATCCCTGGAAGTGTTCAAAAAACATGTGGATGTGGCCTTGGCAGTGCTGGGGAAACAGTTGGACTCAGTGCTCTCAGAGGCCTTTTCCATCCTTCTAGGTTCTGCATTTCCATGGTTGCACAAAGCTCCCTGTGGAGCTGTGCTGGTCCCTCAGGAGAGTCAGGATGTCTGCAGGCAGTTCCAGTGGTCCCCTGGACACTGGGGGAAG
The DNA here is from genome assembly GCA_013401135.1 of Cettia cetti. Classification (NCBI taxonomy): domain Eukaryota; kingdom Metazoa; phylum Chordata; class Aves; order Passeriformes; family Sylviidae; genus Cettia; species Cettia cetti. Next base: position 46,226 of record VZUI01034060.1, read on the forward strand.
AGCCTGGATGCATTGTCATCCCCCAGAGCCCTGCTCCTGGGGAAGGGGCTCCCTGCTCCTACTCCAGGGTGTTTACAGTGAGCCCTGACAGATGGGCCCGGGCTGTGGATGTTTACACAGCATCTCCCAGGGCTCCAGATGGCCCCTGAGCTCCCAGGCCGTGCTCCCCTCTCTGCTCCCAGCTGGCCTTCCAGGAGCAGGGCTTTGCCAGCGGGGCAGCATCGGGACAGGGAGGGTACTGCCCTCTAAACACCCCTGGGCTCTTCTCCCCCCATCAAACACTGCTGGCAGCATTGCTGGGGACTCTCAGGTGTCACCACTGCCTTCAAATCCCCATTGGCTGAGGTACCTCCAAAATCCAGGGGGGGAAACATCCCAGATCCCAGCATCAGCTTCTCCAAAGGGCTGTCCCCACAGGGACATCAGTGCCACTCCTGGGCAGGAGCAGGACACTGGTCCCCGTGGTTGTGCCTGGGGGATGGCTGTAGGGACACATGGCACTGGGGAGACAAAACCCTGCAGAAGAAACATCCCTGTGCTTTGTGCAGGTGCCACGTGGCGTGGTGTGCCCTGCCATGGTCCCACATGGCATGGTCCCTCCTGGTGTGGAACTGCATGGAGCCGTGGTGTCCCATGGACTGGAGTGGTGTCCTTTGGAGTGGTGTGGTGTCCCAATGCAGGGGTGACACGCTGTGGTGCCTCACAGTGCCACAACCAAGCCGTGGCACAGGCAGGAACAGCTCTGGGTCTCGGAGCTCCCTGCCCCCTCAGCACTGGGGCTGTCAGGGCACAGCTGCTGTCACACACATAGTGCTGGTCCCCTCAAGCAGCCTCTGCCAGCAGCCCCACGAACGCCTGGACTCCTCCAAGCCTTTCCCTGGCTTGGCAGAGGACGGGGCACGGGGACCACACACCAGCCATGACATTTCCCTTCCCCCTGGCCCTTCTGAACGCGCCCAGAGCGGGCTGGAAGGGGGATAATTGGTCCCCTTCACCCCGTGCGCAGCGCCCGGGGGCACACGCGTGAGAACGGGTCCCTTTCACAATTTGCATCCTTCCGAGGGAAGCACATTTTTTTTTCCCAAGTCCTAATGAATATTGCAAATTCCAAGGGCTCCGGGAGATGAGTCCTGCCAGGCTGGATCGCGCTCTGCAGAAACACTTTGTCACTTGCTGTTCCCATCACGGCGCTTTAACAGCCCGGCACAGTCGAGCTCATGATTCCGGACAGCGAATGCCTTCAAAGCCCGCACGGCCCCGGCTCCGCTTTCAGGTCATGGAAATGCCACTGTCACTTCGATGTCGAAATGTCCCCAACACGTTGTCAATAGGGATGTGAAATGCCCCCTCAAGGGGAAAGGAGACAAAGGGAGCGGGGCAGGCGCTGCTCCTGGTGCCCCAGACAGCGTTCCCAGAGACACAGCTCCCACATTCCCAGAGATAAGCACCCACATTTCCGGAGATGCAACGCCCAGATTCCCGGCGACACAGCTCCCACATTCCCAGTGACACAGGACCCACATTCTGGAGATATAGCACCCACATTCCCGGGGAGAATAGCACCCACATTTCCGAAGATGCAGTGAGCAGATTCCTGGAGACACAGCACCTACATTCCGGAGACAGAGAGCCCACATTCCGGAGATACAACACCCACATTCCTGGAGACACAGCGCCCACCAGTCTGGTCCTGAGCTGGGAGGTTCAGCATCTCCCTCGGAATTTCACTCAGCACCTCATTGGCACCCTGCTGCAGGGGCATCCCAAAAAGACAGACAGGAAAAGGCCTTAAGGAGCAGCACAGCCCCGTGTCGCCCAACTGCAGCACAGGGACAGTGCCAGCGCTGCCACTCCGTGCCTGTGCCCGTGGGTGTGCTCCTGCCTGTGCACAGGTATCGACAGCCATCCCAACCCATCCCACACACATCCAGCACATCAACCAGCACACATCCAGCCTGCATCTGGCATGCCACCACGATTCAGTGGCGTTAGGACTTGTGCCAGTCTGTGCAGGGACAGCCAGACGCCGGGGCGAGGGGCAGCGTCCCCAAAGCTGTTTAATGCCCGGCCACGGAGCACTGATTGCTCTGCTGGGATACGAGCATGGCCACAGGGCTGAGCACGGCAGCAGCAACAGCAACCACGGACTGGGAGCACAGTCCCTGCCCAGCCGGGGGGGATTCTCAGGAGAGTGGGAATGGAGCTGGCGGCGTGCCGGAGCTCTTCCATTAGCGCTCGCTGCCTCGGCTGCCGCCGGTTTGCTGAGCTAAATAACAATAATATCGCTCATCCCCAGAGGCAAGAGGCTGCTCTGAGGAGAAGGGACAGGAAGGAGGAAGCTGCTGTGCCTCGTGGAAAGGCCAGGGATTTGTGCCAGCAGGCACAGCCCAGGTCCTGTAGGTGACAGGGACAGGGTGGTGGCATTGCCCACCGCCGCAAGACCAACTGGTAACACTGGTGACACCTGGATAACATTTACCAACAGCCCTAAGTTAATTCTTCTTCTTTTTTTTTTTCATGATGTCACAACGCCACATTTTATGGCAAATCATTGTAAAATTGCTGGGAGCACTTTATCTGCCATTCTCCTACAAAATACGGTGAATTCCACATCCCAGCCAAGCCTCAGCGCTTGTGGGGACACACTTCCCATGGCTGCAGGATGCTCATAGGTTGCCACGAATATTTACTACTCGTGTCTATAAATATTTAAACAAACCAGGCAAACGTTGGCCCAGTGAATCAAAATGTTTTGCTGTTGCTGAAGGAAATGTGGGAAAAACCCAAGGTGGTTTCATCCTTGTCTTCCGCCCCTGCTCGCATGTGGATCCCAGTCTGCTTTGTTCATCCCAAATGGAACAGGATACAGGCAGTTAACCCAATAAATGAAATACTCACTATTATTATTCACCAGGATTTTTCATCTCTACCAGGCTGGCAGGAGTGAGGGGCTCTGTCCTTCCTGGTGCTTCTGGAAGGGCTCAGGGAACACCATAAAAAAGATAATTTTTCAGCAGGCAGGGGCTGGTGATCAACCAGTTCTTGTGGTTTTCTCTTTTTAAAAAATAATTGACACAATAATTTTCTTCTACACCTCTCTGTATTTTAATCACCTCTAACACAGGCACTTCTTGGGTAATTTGACCTTTTCAATCTCTCTGTGCACGTCCCCCAGCAGCCTTTGGGCTGAGAACAAAACAAACACTAAAATTAAACCTTGTTTTTAATCCTGGGTATTTTTGGTAGTGCTCCGCACTACTGCTCCTTATTCCTCCAATCCATTTTTTGGCAATCACTTCTCAGATCCTTTAAACCCCATCATCCATGGAATGTTCTTTGGAGAAACAGGAGCCAGAGGAGTTCTCTGAAACCCTCAGCATCACCTCCCTGGGTTGGGTAATTTTGTTTGTTGGTTTTAAAACTGTCATGACAAATGAACTGCAAAAGGAAGTGGCTTTAGTGTGAGTGGTAAATAATTAGAACCTGAAGAAAAAAAAAGTCCCAATTTTTCAATACAACAAAGCAAGAGGGAACTTTTCCATTCCACCCTGGCCAGAGAACATGATGCCCAGACCCCTCAGCGTGTTGGGGACACCTTGACACATGGAGCCAGGAGCAAAACCTCACGGTCTTTATATAAAAAGAGAATACTTCAAATGGCCAAGTGCTCCCAGGATGAAATTTGAGGCAGTTCTGTCTGCAAGGGCACCACAACAGCATGGCCATGGCTGCTTCAGCACAGCCAGGAGAGCTGCAGGTGCCTGACCCCAGAGATGGGACACAGCAGCTCCTGAACAGGTATTTCTTGGATCATCAAAAACACTTTTTTAGACATTTTCATCTTGCACAGGGAAATTTGTAGTAAAATCCTTCATTTCAATTCTAATACAATCAAATTTTAAGGAAGAAACAGGAATATTGGTTTCCTGGGTTTTGACTTTTTTAATATTAAATGGAAAAAATAGACAAAGAGTAATAACTGAGCACAGTCTCACATTAAAAAAAAAAAAAAAAAAAAAAAAAAAAAAAAGAAAGAAAGAAAAAAGAAAAGCCAACATTTCAAGTCCATTCTCTTTGAGATTAAACAGAGCTGGTTTGGTTTGTACAGCAGAAAGGCAGTGCTGGGGGTCTTGAGTTGAAAAAGAGCCCAGGAGGACTCCCAGTAGCAGGAATGTCCCCACCTGCCCCTGTGGGTTGTGGATTTGTTCACCTTGTGCTCACATTGAGGTGCCAAGAGCACAAAGTGAGCATAAAAACATCCCTGACACCGTTCTGTGGGCTGGCAGAGCAGCGGGAGTGGGAACAGCAATAGCAGTGACCAGTGGACTGTGCCCCAAAAGGCAGAGCTCATGGTGCTGTGGAGCTCGGGGTCTGATTTATGGGGTCTGCACACCGAGGGGAGAGGAAAACCCCTTCGTTCCCAAGGAGCTCCTGCCGTGGTGCTCGGGATGCACCACGCTGGCACTTCCAGGGCGATCCTGGGCAGCACAGCCTCCTGAGCTCCTGGGCATGGCCCCCCGGCCCCGGAGCCCCCCTGGGTGCTGGCTGCTCCTGCGGGAAGTGGCTCAGGGGCGGGGGTCCTGCTCCCCCAGGACGTGGTGGCAGTGCTGAGGTCCCTGCCGCGCTGTCAGGAGCCGTCGCTGTCCCCCCGCCCTCGGCACCCAGGGCAGGGGGGCCATGGGCTGCTGCCTGTGGGGTGCTCTTATCTCACCGTGATAACAAACTGCGGGGGTAACCCAAACCCTTTCTCTGCTCGTCCCCGTGGCCGCCGGCGTCGCTTCTCTGCCGGGTTGGCTGCCAACAATTCATCTGCTGCCTCAGCTCATTATCTCTGTGGCGCAGCCAGGACGTGTTCTGGGTGGGAGAATTTGGGTCAGTGGGTTTCACAAGCCGTTCCTTGAGATGCCCTGGCACGTATTTAGCGTTTGGCATTCCATGCGGGACCAGCCACCCATCCCTGTGCCCGTGTCTCTAAATCCTCCCAGCTCCAGGCGAGTGTCACAGGGACAGCGAGGGGGGCTCAGGCAGCCCCAGGGAGTGGGTGGGGAGAAGGCTGCAAGGGACAGACAGAGCTGGGAGTTTTCAGTCTCCTTCTGTTTTCTTTTGTACAAGTCTGAATATTTTATCTGGCTGCGTGCATCGTCCCTGAACTTAAAAATAGCTGGGTTCCTTCCTGGTGGAATGGAGCAGTTTGCTTTTCCTAGATTTTTCACGCAGATTTCTTGTTCCCCTCACACCCAGTAATTGCTCCTGGAGCCAGGAGGGCGCGGGGAGGGCGCCTGGCCCTGCACACACACACTCCCCTCCCCTCTGTGCCGCGGGGACAGGGCAGGTTTGGGCATGAGGGTGTTTCCCACCTCTCCTGGTTCCCTTCGTGCTGATGCTCCCATCCCACGGGGCGGTCGGGACAGGGCACTGATGGGGACAGCAGATCTCAGTCCTGCTCTTTAATAACCAGCCACCCCCATGGTGAGTGAGCCCACTGGGAGGGCAGGGGTTGGTGAGGGACACACTGGTCCAGTCATGGAGTGATTAACACTCAGTGCCTAAAAATAGATGGAGCTTTGGGGATGGCTCCTGAAGTTTGGTTGATTCTTGTGATGTCTCCCATTCTCTTTGGTTTTGTGCAAGGGGACAAGGAAAAACAAGGACTGATAGACTTACAGACACAAAATCTCCTTTTCCTGCCACTGTGCAAGTGTTAGGGACCATCACAGGACAGGAGGGGTGGCACACCTGAGCAGGGGTGGGCAAGCAAAGCTGTCTCCAGCAGCCATATCTGGGGTACATCTCCTCTCCTGCCTCTGGGCTGGTTCAGAGCAGGGTGAGTGAGGAGCCATCACCCTGCACTGCCTTTCCCGGAGCAGGTTGCATTGGTACGTGGATGTATCTCCTGGCACTCCCAGGAAATCTCCCTGACAAAGGCAGCATGGCAGTCTGGAACCTGGGAGCAGCTTTCCCTCAGCACATGGGGCGAAGGAACGGGTGGTACCACGCAGTCAGGTGCCAGCAGCATCCCCTTCCCTTGCGCACTGGGGGAGTTGTGTCCAAAGCTGTGCCCAGAGCCCCTGGCTGGTGACACAGTGAGCAAACTGGCAGTGCTGGTGTGGCCCACCCCCACGGCCTCTGTCACACACTCTGCTCCCCAGCCCTGCAGCTTTGGGAGATGGGATGGGTGAGGACACGTTGCTGGGCCCACGTGGACACCGGTAACCGGAGGTGACACGTGCCAGACTCTGTCACCCTCTTGCTGGCCACACGCGCAGCCCTGCCAGAGCTTCTCTGACATTTCTTGTCCCAGCCTTTATTGTAAAGGAATGTGACATTCTAGCTGTGCAAATGCCCTCTCCTGAGCTGGGAATGCTGAGCTGTAGAGATGCCTGTGTAGGCAGTCAGTCCCCATTCCCAGGAACTCCCAGCCCCTGCCACATCCCAAGGATGGAGCGGTGGTGCCAGGAGGAGCTGTGCAACAACACCACATCTTCCTCAGCTGGTGCCTGGGCGTGCAGTGACAGGAGGGATCCATGTCCCCTTGCTCAGCCTGCACCTGTCTTGACCCAAACACAGAATTTTTCCCTTCTCACAGTGCCAAAGGAGCAGCAGCTCCAGGCTGGGAGCAGAGGGCACAGGACCCCTTACCTTAGCAGGGGATGGTGAGGCACCATCTGCGGCACCTCAGAGCCCTGGAATTCCATCCAACCCATTCCCTTGATCCCCTCCCCGTGGGGGATTCTCCTCTCATGTTCCCGGAGTGCTGAGTACTTGTGACCCTGAGCCCCTGGCGTTCCCGGGCTGGTGTGAGCAGCTCCCGGCGCCTTCACAGCTCCTCGGACGTGCTGCGTATGGTGAACTTTTCCCTCCCCCGGCTCCCCCATCCTCCCCCAGGCTCTCCACCATACGGACACAGCTGAGCAGCTACCAGATATTCAGAGCCGTGAAGGTTGATAAACAAAAGTGAGATAGGACATGGCACCAGAAAGACCTCAGCTAATGGAATTTTTAAGCTACTTAATTTGGGGGCTTGTCAACCTTGACAGCAACCCTTTAATAAATGATGTGTTGTAATTCCCACCCAGTTCCCTGGGTGCAGGGGCCGGTGCGGGGCTGGCTGGGTGGGATCGGGCGGCTGGAGATGCCAGCACACGGCTTGGTGCTGAATGGCCACTGCGGAGTGGCAGCAGCTCTCCCAGCGCTCCTCCAGCTGGCAGGGGTTGGGGACTGGGATGAAGGGACACAGCCGTAGCCCAGTGCTGGGCAGGCGTGTGCAGCCTCTGGTGATGCTCTGAAAGCGGGGAGCCGAGGGGACCCCAACAGGGCAGAGCCGCCGACCCCAGGGACCCCCCGAGCCGCGGGCTGGCCGGGGGAGGGGGAGGGCTGTAAATCCTTCTCCCCACCCCTCAATCTCTGTGCTTTCCTCCGGAAAAATCCTGCTGGCAGCTCCCGTGCCAAGGCGTGCGAGTGCCACCCAGTGTCTGCAGCGAGGGGACCCCGCGGGGGCACAGCCCGGCTGGGGGGCTGGGAACGGGGGGCACCCGGGGAATGCGATCCCTCAGTGTCCCCACAGTGTCCCCGCAGCAAACCCCTAGCCTGGAGGGCCCCCAAACGGTGCTGCAGCCACCACCGCGGCAGCGGGGCCGCTCCAGCAGCGGGGGCTGCAGGAGGCAGTGGCAGCCCCCCCCCCCCCAGAGCTGCCGCGGGAGGGCACGGACCCGCAGCCCGTGTGGGGCAGCAAAGGCATCCGAGCCCACGGCCAGCAGGAATGGGGGGACATGGCTGAGGGGGCACTGGGGGAGCCCCTGATCTCTGGGGTCTCTGTGAAGAAGCAAGGATGGGGTGTCCTGGAGCTTTCTGCAGGAGGTTTTGCTCCCGGCAGGGTGAAGGGAGAGCACGTGTTTGGGTACATTTAGAAGAAGATTTAAGGCGTTCTGCTCCACTCCTCATCATTTTGTTGTGGCAGGTGAGATTTGGCTCGAGCCGCTCTGCTCCACACCTTGGCTGCTCCCAGCCCTGGAAGCCCTTTCCCTCCTCGTGCCCAGATGCTGCAGCACATCTGTCACACACAAACCTGCCCGTGCTGTGCAGGACCAGGCTGTGCTGGCAGAGGCAGGTGGTGGCACAGTGACACATCCCCTCCCAACCCTGACACCCCGCTCTTGTTCTGACTCCTGAAGGCTCCCCAGAGTGACCCAGAAGAGCTCAGTTTAGGAAGATGAAGGGACATGGAGTAAAACTGAAAACAGGAGGTGCAGCAAATCCATTGGGCATTCTGCGTGGCCTTCCTGGGAATGGGGCAGGAGGCAGCAAGGGTGGCAGAAACCAGAGCTTGTCCCTATGGAGGGCAGCCACAGGCACTGTCCCAACTGGAGCACAGAGATGATTCCAGAGCACCAGTGTTTGGGAGATGGCAGCATTTGCCAGAGCTGTAGAGCCTGGGGGACACACAAAGGTGTGAGGAAGAAGTGTCCAGGCTGGGAAAGGGCCAGATGGCAGCAGCAGAGAGCAGATGGGAGATGGAAAACAACCTGCACAGCCCAGAGAACCAAGGCCTTGATCCCATGGCTGCATGAAGGGACATCCCACAGCCCCAGGAGTCACAGGGATGTCGAGGAATCTGTCCAGGGCTGGTGAGGCAGCAGCACCCAGAGTGGACTCCATGGGTCTCCTGCTCACAGCTCCAGCCTCCTGCAGCACCTCCAGCTCTGGCAGCTGCCCTGCTCTGCTCTGCCCATCTGCTGGCAGCTGGCTGTCCTTGGAAGGCCTCTTTTACTTGGAAAGAAAAGTGTTTAACCATGAGGATTTGTGAGGAATTGGCTTTGTCTCCCAAAACCTCAATCATCGCCTTGCGGAGCTCCATTCACAACACAGCGAGGATGGGCTGGAAAAGGGCGTCCAATATCCTGGGAATGGTACTAAGGAATAGCACCAGCACTGTACCCCAGCCCTGGGCTGCAGGATGGGAAGCTTCCACTTCTGCTGGCTTGTGCTGACCCTTTAGCCCTGAGGAAAGAAATCTCCAACTAGGAATATTCAGGGAAATTAGCTGAAAATCCTGCCTAGGTGTGAGACGGCTGAAATCACATCTTAAAGCAAATTTCTCATTTCCCAAGTCACTCCTGTTGCCTTTAGAAATGTGTGCAGGAGGCCCTGGTCCTGTGGGAAGAGGGAAGTGGATGAAGAGCCAGAGGACCGGGCGGGATCAGCAGCACAGGACCCAGGCCAGGTCGAGGGGCTCAGGCTGGGCCAGATGGCTCCAAACGCTGCAGGGAGAGATCCTGCCCAGGGCCAGCTGAGCCCAGCACTCAGCAGCACTCACCACGGCTTTATAGCCAGGGAAATTAATTTTTTAAGAGTCCCTCTATGATCTCTGGTCTCTGGTGTTTGCCTGAGCAGTCAGGTGGTCTCCAGCCACCCGACTCCAGATCCAGATGGCAGGGAGAGGTGGGGAAACCAGAGCCCGCTCCAGACCCTCACTCCCAGGTGTTTGTTCTGGGACCCTCACTCCTGGTGTTTGCTCTGGGACCCTCATTCCCAGGTGTGTTCTCTGGGATTCTCACTCCCAGTGTTTGCTCTGCAATCAGCAGCAGCTTTTCTGCCCATCCCACTGCTTGACACCGGGGTTCTGGAAATGCCAGACGGACACGGCTCACCCTGCAGCAGGAGGAACACTCAGAGTCTTCTCCCTGTGCTCTGGTGGTGTTTTGGGCTCCTCTCTCCTGCAGGGCACCAGGAGGCTCGGCCTGTCCATCCCCATGATCCTGGACAGACTGACAGCTCGCTGGGAATCAGCAGCCTCTGCTTTCCCAGCCGCAGTGGGTGAGGGTGCCGGGGAAGCAACACTTCACCACTCCAAGCAATTACTCAGGATTTTATCATTCAAAACTAAAACCAGAGCCTATAAATAACCAGGATCTCTGTCCTAATAGCTGCATTTCAGCGTATTTTTAATTATCATTTTATGAATGGGTGCATTAGAGGATATTTAAATACCACGTCAGCCGTGCTGGTAATGAGGCAGGATTGTTACAGGCCAGGGCTGGCCATATATTACCCCAGTATATACATATGCTTCGACATCACTTTTAAAAATTAGCTATTTCAAGCGTAAAATTATAATTGGTTTGTCTAATAAAAGGATAAATAAATATCTATTTAACTTCATTACTGTCAAAGGCAGGAGGCTTTTCTCCATTGTCTCCTTAGGGTTTTATGGCAGAAAAGCTAATTAGCTGTAATTGGGTGGATCCAAGGCAAGGAAGGCAGGGGCAGCTGGCTGGGAATGGGGCACCAGTGGCTTTCCCGGACCTGGTCTCTGCAGGGATGGAGTCCTGCTGGCACCATGGGCAGGCTCTGCCCCAGTGCCCATCCCAGGGCTGTCTCTGGGGTGGTGTCCATGCAGTGGGGCAGTGCCAGGTGCTGTTTTCCAGGGTCACCTCGGGGTCTTTGCATGGCATTCCGTGTTTTGATGGTCCCTCTGCCAGGCATCCCTTCATCGTGCCTTGTCTGATGGGATCCCGTCTGCTGGCCAGGGCTTGTTCATCCCTGTTTTGGGAGGGATCCTGCTCAACACCCATGTGCATGTTCCACATTTTCACCTTTAAACACCAAAGCTCAAATGCCTCCTGACAGCAGCCACTCGTGTGGCAAAGGCGCCAGGCAAAACCCCACCAGCCAGGAGAAGGGATGTAAATGTCCTTTTTGGACAGTTCCTGGCCCAAAGGAGAAGTTGCCATGAGCCCCACTGACACCCCACAAAGCACAGACCCTGCCTGATCCCTCCCTGCTGACTCCCCAAAACATTTTGAGCACCGTGGCCCAGTGAAGAGTGTCCCTGCCCATGGAGTTGCTGGGATGAGATGGTCTGTAAGGTCACTTCCAGCCCAAACCATCCTGTGATTCTGTTCCCTGTTTTTCCCTCCCCTTCTCCCCCAGGATCCTCTCTCCCAGCCCCTGGGAGAGGGGGGCAGCGGATGTCACACACAGCGATGCCTTGTGCCTGTGTACAAATCTCCTTTGCATACGGGATTTGACACAAGGAGAGAGAGGAGCAGGCCTGACACCCGTAGCAAATCTCCAAGCTGACAGCAACAGCTTTCCTTTCTTAGTTTTTTTTTAAAGGAAAGGAAAAAGAAGGAAGGTTAATAATTGCACATTCGCCCCTCGTGATGTGCTGGGGTGGGGGGGGAGTGTCTGTGCGGGGGTATCAGCGCAGAGAACACGGTCTGGGTTTGCTTATCAGTTCTGCTTGTTGAGTGTGATCCAGGGCTGGGAGAAACACCAACAGACAGCGTGGAAAATTAATTTTTAATGCCTTTTATTAGTGCTTAAGCCATTCTGAGAGGATGAAATAATCCCTGTTTAGGCGGAGTGCAAAGGTCTCGCAGGGCTGTCAGGAGCTGAGTCACTCCACCAGCCAAACTGATCCAAATGCGTCTTCCCAGTCTGAAATCTTTGGGAACCCAATCCCCCACACACCCCCAACTCCTGCAGCATCTTCCTACACAGCCACTCAAAATAGAGTTTTCCTCCCATGGGAGGGAGCAAAGAGCTTTGTCTCTCCCCTTCCACCCTCTGTCACAGTGTGTCACCTCTGCCACCAGTGTGGGGACAAGCATTGGCAGCAGGTCATGGAGGTCCTGCCCAGAATGGGGACAATGTCCCCAAGTCCTTGCAGGTGGGATGGACTGGATCCTCCTCACAATGGGCACCAGCTCCTCCATCCTTTGTGGCACTGAGAGCCGAGCAGGAGAGCCAGAGCTGTCCCTGGGCCGTGGGAGAGCCCCTGAGGCAGCTGGACAGGACTGGAAACAGCTGCCACACATTGCCAGGAGTGCCAGCAGCCCCAGGCTGTGACAGGCAGTGGCAGGGAGGGGTCCCCATCCCTGTCTAACACTGCCAGCACAGTCACTGCTGTAGGGGAGGCTACAGGTCAGGATGGTGCTGGAGAACCAGCGCTTTCCATTGCTCCTCCTCTCCCCAGGCCCTGGAAAGAGCCTCTTAATGAGGATGGAAAACAAATTTACCAAGGCTGGAGGATGGGAGGGGCTGGAAGGGGGTCAGGGTCCAGCACTGGGGCTGTTGGAAATAGGTTTGTTTGCCTGGGGCTGGTGCCCACAGGGCGATCTTGGTGGTGCAACCTGGACGCACAGTCATCACCTCTCCCCCTTAGTGTGGCAGGCACCCATCAGGGTCAGCTCTGAGGGGCTGTGCCCAGCTCTCCCAGGCAGAGCCAGCAGCCACAGCCAGGCACTTGGAGCGTCTCCTGCTGGGGTCTGTGTCCCTGGCACTGCCAGCTCCCAGCTGGGCTGACAGTCCCTGCACACAGCCTGAAGGCTCCATTTCCACGGGAACATTTCAGCCAGTCCCCAGAGGAAACAGGAAACTGGGTTTGTTTCCACATTAAAAAGGATTGTATCAGTTCAGTGAGGAATTGCATCTCACACATGAGGGCTGAGGGCTGCCCCAGAATCAGAGCTGCAGCCCTGCAGGAGGGACAGCAAGAGTTGAGAGAATTAAAAACTGTATCATAACACACAGTCATGAGAGGGGTGAGCCAGACCTATGCAGATGACCTCTTTTTGTTCCTGGAATGTATTCCCTGATGCCATCTACTTGCCTTTCAGTGCATGTATTAAGCACTAATAATACATTCTCTGCCCGCTTCTATGAATTTTATCTCTGTGTGCTTGTGAACGTGTGGATATTGCACACAGAGGTGCATCCTGACACAACCTACAGGTGAGGGTACAGCCCACACCTGCCCCAGCACCTGAGAACTCACCCACATCCCTGGAGGTACCCCAGGCTGAGAGCCTGGTACAGCAGGGTGAGAGCCCAGCCTGCACTGCCCACCTGCCCCAGCATCTCTCAGGCTCAGACACTCATTCCAGGGTGCCAGAGGAGGCAGAGGTCTCCCCCCAGGAGGAAGGAAGCTCCAAAGAGCCTCTTCACATGATGAATTTTAACATTTCTCTCCATGTCCAGCCTGAGCACAAATCCCCTCAAAAGCCCAGCCCAGCGCAGCAGAACTAATTTGAAATGTCACGGAGGTCAAGCCCGGCTTCCCCAGCCATTAACCTGCCTCTCAACTCCACACTCCTATTTATTTACATAGGCACATATTTATTTAAGCCCCCGATCCCAGCTCCAGGCAGGGAAGGTGTTGGGAAGGGAGTAAATTCCCTGCCTGCAGGGCCCTGAGCTGCAGCTGCTGCTGCCAGGGGGGGACTCTCCCGAGGGCTCCACATTCTGGGGGCTCTGCAGAGAATTGGTTGTTCCAGCCCAGCTTTCTGGTGGTGCTTTTATTCGATCCATTCCTGTCCAGAAACAGAAAGCACAGCTTTGACTTTCCAGGCAGATCTTCCACAGGCACAAACCAGTGTAACTACTCCGGGGCATAGATTCATAGGAGTTCTGCATTCCCTGTCTTTTCATCTTTGCGTCTGCTCCCAAGAAGATGAGAGTGTAGGGACTTTGGGAATGCTTCTGCAGGTGCATTTGCTGCAGAAATTTGATCCTATTCCTGTTGTATTTCTGGCTTCCCAACCACCATGACGGACCAGGAGACCAAACTCCACCAGACCCACCTGATCTCTGTCCCTGCCCCATCACCACTGTCCTCAGCACTGCTGCAGCTTTGTGCTGCCCAGGGATAAAGCCAGAATTCCCTTCTCCCTGCTGTGCACTGTGCTGCCACTCAGAGCTCTCATGCCTGTCCCCCACATGTCCTGCTTCCCCCCTGGACCAGCCCCACTGCCACAGGTGAGCCAGCCCAACCTGCTGGGCTCAGGACACACCAGCACTGCCAGGACAGACACAAGCACAAGCACCCCCATGGGAGAAGGACCTCCCCAGAGCATCAGGATCTTCCTAAATGCTTTTCCACCGGGATGTGCCAATTAGGAGATTAAAACCTCCTGCTGAGACATGCCCGGGACCAGCTGGGACTGCTTATGCATGAGTGGGTGCAGAGTGGGTCTCTGGGAAAAGGGAGACCCAGAGGGATGCTGGGGAGGAGGAAGGCTGGAATAGGGAAGGTCTGGTCAGGCTGAGCCAGCCTAGGCAGGACAGGAGAATTCCTGTCAGAGCTGTGCCACACCAGCTTCCCTTCCCCTGCCTCATGCCCAGCAGGTGCTTTGCAGGGAGAGCAGAGGAGATTGGCTGTTCTCCACTGATTCCTGTGGACTCATACCTCCTGGATCCCCAGGGTCTGGGCAGGCTGGACCAGCACATCACCGAGGGGGCTGTGCCCCCTCCCTCCTTCCTGCTGGGCAGCAGCTTGTGTGCCTTGTGAACACAGCCTGACCTCTCTTTTTTTTTAAATTCCTTTTCTCATTGCTCCCTTGCATGTTCAATTCGAGGCTGTGGAGCTGGCTAGCCTGTGGTTTAAAAAAAAAAAAATATTTTGAAAGCCCTGGCAGGGAATTAAAGGAGTTTGGAGTAACTTGAAATTAGCAGGACAATGTGAGACAGATGTTGTGAAGGCGGGGAGAAGCACTCACTTGCTGTGTCTCCTCTCTGCTGTTGTTTAAAAGACCTTAATTTGATGCTTTTTTCTTAAAAAGAGGCACCTCTAGGTCAGGATAATGAAATCACATTGTCTTCTTATGATATTCCAGCACCTTCTTCTCTTGCTTTCTTCCTCTTCTCGTGTGCCTGGCTCCCAACCCATGGGGCCTGCGGGCATGGATCTGACCCATGCAGCCTGAGCTGGCTCCAGGATGCTTGGGTAGGGGATGAAAGGGGAAAAAAATCAATAAAAAGTGGGGTAATTCTGCCATTTCCAAACTGATCTCTGGTGTGGTCTGAGGGAGGGCAGGTGAAGGAGCCTCCTTGGGGATGCTCCATCTCCTGCAGCAGCGCTGGGAGGGTCATTCCCACAGGGATGCACTGGCTGCACAGAGCATCTGCCTCTCCACAGCTGCAGCACTTCCCCTTTCAGGGATGCCCCACCACCATCACCAGAGCAGTGGAGCTGGGGGAGCAGGGGGAGAGGCTTTTAATGAGGTTAGTCTGCAGCTGCTCCTCCTCAACAAGGCTGGGATGGGGCAGGGAGAGGAGCTTGGAGCTGCCATCACAGCAGGGAGAGGGATTCCAAACCCACAGGAATAAAAGGCAAGACAGAGGTTTTGAGGATAAAACCCTTTGTCCAGCAAAACTTTCAGTGGGTGAAGGTACAGAGCACCTTCCACCTTCCCAGGGGTGGTGGCTCTGCTCCCAGAGCTGGGAGTGGGGCTGGAAATAGCCCCATGCTGGGCTGGAGCAGGGACATTCTGCTGCAAACCAGTGTCCAGCTCTGCTCCTGCCTCCTCCTTCTCACTTTAAACGTCCCTGTTATTTGGGAGCTGCAGCCCTGAGCCCTGCCACAGCCTGATGGGGCCGTGGGATGGGCTCAGAAGGGAGCACCAGCTCCCAGCCAGCCAGGGAGGCCTGGCCAGGGAAATTCACATGTTTGGACACTACAAATGGCTGTGAGACAGCAGCATTCATCCTCCTCAGCATTCATCCTCCTGCATGAGTACCCAGATGTGGCAGGCTGGCTCTGGGGTAGAGGATTTGTGCAGGAGGTTCCCCATGGGCATTTTTCCTCATTGTTCCAGCTGTCCAGGGAGGTCAGACCTTGGAGATCCTCTGCCAGCTGTGTGCAAATCCAGCCTGACATCATTCTTGGGACAGCTGGGTGCAGGCTGCCTCTGCTTCAGCCCTTCCAGCTGCTTGGGGAGAATGTTTCCTGAAGGGGAAGAACATCCTCCTCCTCCCTGTTATGGGGAGCCAGGCAAGTGGGAGGCAGGGAGCAGATCCTCCGTGCTTTAACACCTCTCTGGATGCTCTGGTGCCACTGCTCTGTTGGTGCTGGGTGTTATGGAGCATCCCAGGGCTGGATTGACTCCAGGATCAGGGACTGGAGGTATGCAGGAGCTAAGGGAAAGTACCTGCCAGGCACCCAGTGCTCCCAGAAGTTAATGAGTCGCAGTGTCTGATGTCTTGCAGTCGATTCCACTCCCCATCACTGTGCCAGGGGTGGATGTCCACGCTGCTGTGATGTGTCAGCCCCGAGTGGCACCCCCACTTCCATCCCTGGTGCCAAAGGGGATGGCTGGATGGCAGCACTGTGTGGCCCAAGGCAGGGCTGGGGAAGGAGCTGATGCTCCTGGATGCCTGGCTCTGGGAAGGTTTCTGTCCAAGGTACAACCACCTACAAAAACTCCTCCCTATCCCTCCACCAAATCAAATCCCCCTGTGGTTGGGAGAAAACATGCCAAGCTCTCAGGGAAGGTGGACATGGGAAGGAGCCCTGTGGGGAACACAGTGAGCTAAGGCTGCTTGCTAAAAACAGGAGATCAACCAATTCCTCCTCCAGAGCCCTGATGTGGAAGAGGGATCCCCAAACCCAGCTCCTGCCCAGGCACCATCAAGGCAGAGCAGGGTGAGCAGCCCCAGCCAGGTGGGATGCTCCTGCCTGGGGGAGCTGTGGGGGCAGGCAGGCAGGAAGGAATTTTCTGGCCCTACTGAAGCCTCTGGAAATCTTCCCTTGTGGAAGAAGCACCAAGAGATGGTTAACAGGTACCAGGTTATTCTGAACTTGACAATGACAAAGATCTTTTCCAACCCAAATGATCTCCGATTGAATGAAAAGATACAGAAAGAAAAGGAAAACAAACAAACAAACAAACAAACAAAAACAACAAAAAACACAGAAAACCCTGCATTTGCTCTTTATTTTCCACCAGTAAAGCTGTGGGATGGATTTTGGCTGCTCAGCACCCGTTAATGCTTTGCCAGCCTGGAGGTGGGGCCCGTGATGAAAGCGACGTGTCGCATCTTGTCACCTGCTGTCACACACGGACCCAGCGGGCAAATCCCTGCAAGTTTCCGTAGGGCCAGGGAATTCCTTTTCTCCCCTCGGTTCTCGGAAGCGCGGCGCGGAGCAGCACCGTAAGGACTGGCACACCGAGGGACAAGCCAGGCCAGCACCGCCACCGCGGGGAGGGACGTGAGACATCGGCCTCTGTCCCAGCCACCCACCGCGGCTGCTTGCGGGACAGGTGACGCCTGTGTCCTTGATCCGAGAAGGAAAAGCCATCAAGAGGCTCCTGGAGCCCTGCTGTGCCCGCCAGGGGCTGCTCCGGGCGCGGGGAGCAGCAGGTGGGCTGGGCGGCGGAGAGGGGACAAAGGGCAGCTCCTGTGAAGGTGGGGACTCGGAAAGGTGCCTTGGATCACCTCGTGGTACTCACAGCTCAGATGGCAGCAGAGGCGAATACCAGCCCATGAAGGCAGCTTTATTTGTCGTTTGGAAAAGTAAAATCCTTGTCTCTGTCGCCAGAGATCTCAGAGACAGCAGGAGTGTTGACTTTGCTCCTGACAGGAACATGCTCTTCTGCAGATAACTTTAGGAATAACAATGACAGATGATCCTGACCACTCACAGGGGATCAGTGCAGGTTCTCACTTTTCCCTACGCCCTTGTCCCTTTCTGTCCAGGCCAGGCCGGGGAGGTGACAGGAGCATTGTGTCGGCTGTAGCAACACAACTCTGGTGGCAGAAGGTGCCCGGCTCCAGGGCTGCTGTGGGTGATGCTTTCGCCATCCTTGCTGCCCTCTGGTCTGTTCTGCTCTCAGCATTCCCTCTGCCCAGGAAGAGCAGGTCAGGCTGTCCCCAGTCTTGCATCTCAGCTGCTCTGCACAGAGAGGGAAAGGGCCGGGGAGCTGCTGAGTTTGTGGGCAGGCTGCCACAGCCGGAGGCGTTCTGCTCCTCCCTGCTCTGCCCCGCGGGGTCCTGCTCCTCATGTGAGTGCTTGTACTGCCAGGAAGGTGCCTCAGGGCTGCTGTGCTCCCACGTCTGTCTCGCTGCGGTCTGGCTGAGTAACACCAGTGAGGCTCAGGTCTGAAGGCAGCGAGACTCACTGTGCACTCCCTGGGCAGAGGAGCCCATCCAGGGGGTCCTGCAGCCACCCCCACCCAGTTTGTGTGGTGTAAGATGCTGCAAAATCCTCCTCTCCTTATGAGCACCAGCAGAGCTGCTCTGCAGAGCCTCAATGCCTTCCAGGGCCCATTGATGAGCTCTGGAGAGCCTGGAGCCACCTGCTGCTCCTGGTGAATGGTTCCATGGGAAAGCAGCTCAGAGCAGCTCAGAGCCACTCATGAGTGGTGCCAGAGCGTTTTCCTGTAGCCCCAGGGCACTCGATGGCACCTTGGGTTCTTTGGCATCCAGTGAAGCCCAACAGTCCCTGTCAGCTTTAGAGATTCATGAGCCCTTCCCGTGTCTCAGGAAGCCCAGGAGGAAGGGCCAGTGGATGAAAATTATTGGGAGCTCTGCTGGCTCTGTTCTGTGGTACAGAAACCCCTTGGTTCCGCACTTCCTACAGCCATGGATGAGCAGCAGCTCCCCCAACACTGGTTCTGCTCTGGGCCCATGCTGGAAGAGAAGGAAAGTCTGGGAAGTGTCCATGCACTCCATGTCTGTGTGCAGGCTGATATATAGATCCAGGTATGTGTGTTTATAAAAGTGTTCTGCAGAAGCCAATATTTGATCCAGCACAACCTCCAAGTGTTAATCATAATAAATGGGAAAGGGAAATAAATCAAAATAAATGGGAAATGGCTGTTAATAAAGAGGTGCTGTGGTGCTGGCAGGATGAAAGGTAGTGAGCAGATTTCCACTCTCAAGCCCCCTCCTCCACTCTTTCCTGAGCCCACAGTCCCCCAGGGCTGCCCCACTGCTGCTTCTGCAGCTCTTGCAAGGCCCTCATTCCCCAGCCCACCCCCAGACCCTGCCCAGGGTGGGTGGGATGTGCCCCCAGCCTTCCCCATGGACATGGCAGTGAGGGGAGTGAGGCCAGAGAGGGCAGGAACACCTCAGTGACTGCCCCAGCTCCCCAAGGGCCCAGCTCTTGTGAGCCACAGCCACCATCCCGTGGTTCCCAAAGCCTCTCTAGGGAGGATTTGTTGAGGATCATTCAGCTGGAATTCCTTTGGCTGTCAGGCAGCCCCAGTGCCAGGGGACTGTGCCTCATCCCTCTGCTTGCACTCTGCAAGGGCCTGTGGTGTTTGTGATGCCTTGGGAAGGCTGAGCTGGAACAGAGGCTGGACAGAGCTGGAGAATAAAGCAGGGATTTATTGAAAGGCCTCCAGGATCCACTTTGGGCAGGACAGGGCCTGGCCAGGGCTACACACAGGGTGGACACAAAATAGTCACAAAATGGCTGCCCAGTGATGAAATCTCACATTTTTATAAGTTTTGGTCCATTTGCATATTAGGGTTTAATTGCCCAATTCCAGCTCCAGGCTGTCAGGTCCCATCCTTCTTGTTCCTCCCTCCAGCCACCCTTGGTTGTGCTTTTGGGCTGAAAGTTGTCCTTGGTGTGCAGCAG